>JANIEX010000015.1:0-99691 GCA_027627405.1 Leucocoprinus birnbaumii | reverse complement strand
CATTCGGATCACCCGTATCCGAGCGAGGAAGAGAAAAAGCAACTCTGCCATGCAACCGGTCTCAGCATGAGCCAGGTTTCCAACTGGATGATCAATGTGCGTGTTTCATTCCTCGCGTCGCTGCAAAGTACTAAATTTTGACTGCCGAAATTTTTAGGCTCGTCGCCGCATTCTGGCGCCCGCACATCGTGCCGCGTCTGGCCCGACTACCACCGCCCCTTTCCCCCCTGCTGGCCGCAGCTCCTCACTNTCTGGTTTATTGGATCCCGCCGGCCGGAGGGCATCCATGCCAAACGCTGATAGCCTTCAGCTTTACCATCCGATGACGCTCCAGTCTATGCCCAACACTCCCGCTGGCCATCACCATCACGGTTCTTCAGATTATATGCCATCACGGCATATGATGGGACCAACACGATCTCAGCATCATCAGGGTTCCCTCGGCGGTGGTGTTGAATACGGTAGCCGCTCCATGGGTCTATATGTTCCCGGACAGGGAGCACCCCATTCCGCGGGGCCCACTGGTCCTTCACACTACCTCCCCTCGTCTTCGGATGTCCCATTATCCGCTCCGCCATCGATGCCCAATAACCCCTTTTCTTCCAACTACCCTTCTTTAAACCCCTCTCCCCGACTCCCCCATTCTAGCCAGCCGCCCGCCCAATATTTNGAGGGGTCAACGGGAGCTCCTGGCTCAGCTCCCGGATCTGGTTACGCAACGCCGCAATGATGATGATCGTTTCCCTCTAAATCATGGACGATGTGTGTGCATCTGATTTCCGTTAATGTACTCGCATGCTTGTATTCCCATCCAACTAAGGCTCTCCTTTCTTTTGCTCTCAGACTTTACGGACTTGCTTGCTTTTCCGTTGAATACCTTTCTTTTTTTCTGATTCCCCGCTCGTCCGTTGTTGATATCCTGGTTTTTTCATCTCCCTCTCTTTCGGCGGATTTGGACTTCCCCCTTTCCACTCCTTTCCAACATCCTCCATGTTAATATTTCGATGCATAATCTCTTTTGGGTTGCATAGTTCGCTCGTCCGAGTCGGAGACTCATACCTTTTCTTTCTGACGCTCCTGTTAGCTGGTTTTTGCCAGCACGCCCCACTCATGACCACGAGCGCTGCTAGTTCATCTTCGATTAATCTTTCCTTCATTTCGTTTCTTGTCTCGCCGAAAATGTACTTAGTAGAATAACTGTTATAACTAATATGTATTGCGTTGCCATCCGTACACCTGGGCCGAGAGCACTCCAGCCAAGTCTTTGGTACTTTCTTTGTCCTCAGCTTCTTCTCACGGCGCAACTCATTGAATAGAAAAAGGTTCAAACTGTGAGCTAACGTACTGTTTAATGTGGGTACCCTTGCGAGTGGCGGCGTGGAGAGCAGGCACATCAATTAAGTAGACTCTATTGAAGCCGTAACTCACGGCAGACCGCTCTTCCTCCAGTATCGACTGGTTCCACACTGCCCCTCGCCTTTATTCGGTTCGCTCATTGACGGAGAGCATGGTAACGTTACAGCTTATGAGCATCAACACTCCAAATCAGCCTAAGATAAGAGTCATGCGGAGCTGTAACTGTGATTCCATTTGAATCACTCTAGGGGACGGGAAAACGAGGGTAGGACTACTTCCTGAACGGATTGTCTCTCTCGACAGAATCGAAGTTTTGTAAATGTTGAGCCTGCTAGACACTCAGGAATAACTTGCGATGATGTCCCTACTTCTCCATAAAAGACTCCTACCTCGACCAGATTCAAACCACCGACAAGTAGTATTGAAGCAAGACCTGGACTGATACGCGGAACCCGAAATTGTTTCGAGGTCGTTTTCTCCCATCGCTTGTTGGGGTAAAGATCGACTTCCACCGCATCGCTCGATACCTTTTTTCTCCACCTTTTTACCCATTTTGGAGCGGAACGAGGTAAGGGTTTGTGGAACACCGCCAACCCGGCGGCAAGGATGAACAAGACAATCATGCGCGGGTCAAAAACACTCTATGTGCCACACACACTTCACTGGGGTCTAGACGATTGCATCGGACCAACATGATCCTACCCAGTGATCAACGGGAAGGTGGAGAGACCTTTTTCGGATTGCTAAGTAGAAGGTTGACGAGAGTGGCAAATGATCACCCTCACCTCTACCCCCACCCCCACCCCCATACGATCCTGACCCAATAAGACGGCTGAGATGTATAATACAAGGGCCAGGCTTCTATGACGAGAATGATCTTCATTGTGTAAGTGTCTCTTGTTTTCCGAGGTTTTCTCAAGTCTTGAGAGGTTGCATAAGAAGACCCTTTATGAGTAAATTGCTTTGAACGCTTCTTTGAAGAGCTAAAGTGATGCGATCCGCTGTTGTCTATCTGACCGATATACGTTGTTTGATGTTCTTCACCGGAGGCTCCAAAATTTAGTTATTCTTGAGAGTTCACCTTCGCACACTTCATCTCCTTCATCTTGATTAAAAAATTGTAGTTCTCTGAGTCATTATGCTCTAAAGGAGAGACGGCCGAAATCGGTCTAAACCTGAATACCTTCTTCTCATCATCCCCATCACTAGATCATCGCGGCATTGGCGTCTATGCAAAGCCCGTCATCAACTTTTTTAGACTCGATGACTATCCCTATTCAGTTTGCCTTCATCAGATACCGCTCCGTACGGGCGCTCAGTGGCTGAATCGTTGCGAGGGTAAGGGCGCCATCGTGCGGGAGAGGCTTTGTGGCAAAACGTCCGAACACGGACAAGCACGGTGCGGCGCAAGCGCGTCAAAAGAGGAGTTTTGCCAGCACACCAGATTGCTCATTGGTTGGATACACATTACATACTAAACCAAGAGAGGAAACTGACGCACGACGAAGCTCGGAGGTCGTACGCGTATAGTGTGGGAGGCCGGATAGGGATCGTTTGCGGCACACAAGAAGATCGATATTGCCCCTCAAACTACTTCGCTAGAGTCTCCAAAGCTGCATAGCATCTAGGAAGCCTGTTGAGATTGATACTCCCTGGAAGCATCTCTCCTAGCCCGGACCACGAAACGGTGACCAAGCCAGATGCCCGCTCAATCTACCGCACTTGGATGGGTCTCCTGGGGTTCTTTGACCCGTATTTCCCCTCCAGCTCCTTGATTTAGGTAATGGCCTGCCACAGAACTGAAATATCACAGAACGGCAGAGATCTCTTTTTTTCTGTGGCTTTGATACCAGGCGACTTTTTTCCACTCAGAACGCATCAGTTCTTCTATGCATTTTTCAGCCATTGTTCGGTTCACTATCGTGTAGGTGGTCTCGAGCGGTCGGCTGGTATTTGGCACTGTGAGTCGCCGGCAGCTTGATTTTGGGTAACGTCGAATGAGCAAAATGGACGGCGCGGACCAATCGAATAGTCGTTGATGATATCAATATTCAGCAAGCGGAATCTGGCAGCTTGACCGTTCCGCGCTCGACAACGCAAGATGCATCCGAATCATTATACAAGAATGGTTATATTATGATGCGCTTTTTGTGAAGCGGGGGAGAAACAGCAGTCGAAGTTGTTTATGAAAGATCTTGCACTCGCATCCAACCACGGTTATTTTTGGGTATTTCTTCGCCTGCTGTTAGACTGTCAATATCCCTAGACTCGGCTCCCCGTCCCGCTTAATATTGAAAACTACCGGACACAAATATCCTTGGCTAATGCACTAGGTGTTTGAATAGAACAAGCACCCTGAGGTCGCATCCTTTAGAGTCGAGGACCGAGATAGGGAGTTTGGGGAATAGACTCGTCTCCAAACCTTGAAGTGAACACCCCTACAATGGAGCAGGGGAAAAGTTTCGCGTCGTTCTCCCGCTGAATAATTCAGGACCCAGCACAAGTTTGTAGAAGGTTAGGGGTGAAAGAAGTTGATGTCTATTAAATGAATTCAGACGAGGAACCAAGCTCAATGAAATTGCAGTTTACACCAAGGGATGTTTCTCTTCTTTCTCCAAAGGATAGCCGCTGAATTGATCAATTCTAACTTTTGGGACCGGAACCCTGCTTCTGAGCCCTACACAAATATCAATCGATGCATCGCTTACGGGTATGTATTCATGTTCTACACCAGCTACTATGACAACATTTGATATGCTGATGAAACTTGGAACGAGAAGCTATCTGATGCATAGCCTGCCAATTTATAAATAGATCAGTTACCACAGTTTACGATAAGGACGGAAGGATTTGATGGATGGGCAGATTGCATCCTGAACAATGTGTGAACGGCAAACCGAGTAGAGTATATGTTGTGGCGCATTACCGTAAGAGGAGATCCACTGCGGTTATCGCTATAATACCGCAGTGATGTCCAGTTTGTCGATTGATTGTGTTAAGACATGATTAACGCGCATGACCCGCCTCGTTGCCTCTCCGTTCCGGATCCATTTTGCTGACACTAGCTATTACAGAAATGACATTCATCCAGGACCGTAGTTAACAGAAGTGGAAGAGTTGATTATCATGCAAGATCATGAAACAGAACAGTGAGAAGGACCCATGTTCACTGAATGCTGATGCCTGGAAGCAAGCCATTCCATCCGCTGAGATCGAGGAACTACAATACAGAAATCAGATTACCCCTCGTGATAGACCCGGACGGTATCTGGATCCAGGTCGCCAGACCACGCATGATCGTGCTGGAGGGGGATAGGAACGGAGCGAACAGTACTTAAACGTTCTTTTCGTCTTCCAAGTCGGTAGAATACTGCTACTTATCTGTAACGTTCCTCCACGCACACAGCTTCATCCTGAGTAGGCACTGTAATGATATAGGTTGATGGATGAATCGGGTTAGCTTCAGGTACCCAGTCCTAATTGCACAGGTATGAGCACAGATGGGCGTCTGCTACTGGATGGCCGGAGATGGAGGGAAATCCTGAGACGTCAGATCGAACCCCACGCGTCTTCACCCCGAGATCTTGGAACATTCAGTCCCTTTCCAGCAGTCTCCTGCTTTTCAGCAATGCGGCCGCAGACCTAGATTTGCTTTAACAAGGTGAAAGCACGCGGACAGCAGTTCTCGGACATACAATTTTCCCTACGCAAACGAGGACATCCATGTCAACCCCCTCCAGGATCGGCAACAAGGGAAGTCGCCGTCGGAGCATCGTCGGGCTTGGTGGCGAATGCTGAACAAACTTAGCGTCAAGAGGAAATAACCGTGCCGGAAATGGCGTTGATCGTGGATGCGGACCAAACCATGTGGGAAGAGTGGGAGAATATAGTGGCCAGAAACCAGAAGCGATTAACAGAAGAGTTGTAATGGATTCTATATGAGTTTAGGCTGAACCGGTGCTAGATGCAAATTGGGCTGAGGTGGATTGCATGCTATCACGTGGCTCCCGGATGATCGCGACGCTGGAGGGATGCTGTTAAGCTGCTCGCTTGGATCAGGCAGTTATCCATTGGCTTCCCTCAAGGACTACATACCACCATCTCCAGGTATTCTAATTTCCTGGCTCAAGATTAAAATCACGGAGTTGTATCCCCAAACTAGACAATGTCATGACGCTGTCAGCTCATGAATCGATCAGTTCACGGCACAACTACCTCGTCGGTGATCGACATGAGTCGGCCTTTTACCTGAATAGGAAGATATGCGCATCTAGTTAGGCAAACCGAGGCCGAAGCTGCCGTGACACATTCTGTCGAAGGAACACGCTGGAATAACTCTAATTGAGATTCGGCACTGCATGCAACGTCAATGTCTGTCAGCAGAGGAAGCGTGTTTTGTTTTCGGTCTCGCCACTTCTGCGTGGGTTTCCATCTTTGGCTGTGTTAATTTGCAGTAGTTTTAACCGTCGATGCCCACGTCATGAGCGGCTGTGGTGGCTGTTTCTGATAGAATACGAGCCATTTGTTCAGCTGGATGGTCCGAAAGATCCTCCTAGTGAAGAACCGGGTATCTCGTGNGATACCAGAATCAAGCTATTTCAATCGCAATAAGCTAATNAAAATGTTGAGTGAAGATTTCTAAGGTGATCGGGGTTTAGGGGAGAAGAGAAGGATANTTAGAAAACGTAGATGCGATGGCACACAGCTCNGAAGGTTCGGTCATCTGGCCAGGGGCCCACNCTANCCACATAGAATTACTCATAGTGATGTGCTACCAGCAATCCGACTTTTCTGCTCAATGCACGAAGTTCCCCATCAAGTTCTCAGCATAATGCAATCATGCCCACGCGCCGATNCTGAGTAACTCATGATACAGCGGAGTTCATTCTAGACTTTCCAAAANAAACGCTTCTAATCAAACCTACACTGCTTGACCCAATCTTGTCAAGTTCTTCATGGATAAATTTCGGGCCACGAAGTTGTTAATTAATTTCAACTCGCTTCGAAGACGAATTCGTCGGGGTGAAAGTCGGTAGCTTATGCAGAGAACCCAGGCAAGNAGCATCGTACGTGAAGGCGCCCAAGCTCACGTTGCCAGAACACTCATATCCAGCCCTCAGCCAACGGCGAGTATGGCCCGCATGCAACCAAAGAATACCATCTCCTGCTGAACTCCATCGGAAGAGGCCGAAGCAAAAGATGACAGACTAGCCATTTCATCTAGTTCGCAAAAGCTCAACTACCTTGATAAGAATAACAGTCATTTTTGGAAGGATTGGATCGGAACTAGCCATTGACTCCAAGGAGGATGCGGAAATAAGGATTAATGTGGCCGACTGGTGAGAAACTGTATTCTTGCTTTGGAGGTTCTTATGTCGCCATCAGATCGGTGGCGACACTACATCAATCATGCGGCTCAGAACGACAAAATCTCGTAAACCACGAAGCGAAGAAGGTCACGATCCTTTATCAAGCCGCAAATGATCNGATCTTTCCTTGAAGCCTTGGCAGTTAGATGTCGCTCAGACGGAGGTTGACTTCGATCCATAAAGTAGAATGGAAAATTTGCTGAGCGCAAACGAAAAAAAAATATTGCAATTCTTAGGGGAAGAAACGCTGCANAAACTCACTGTGCCCGCTGTAGATCAAAGACGTAGAAGTCCTATTAGGTNCTTTGATGCGAACGAGAAAAATAGCTGCGACATCTTGGGTTCACTTAGGGCCGGGGAAAGTGACTCTAAAGGAAAGGTTAGGCACGCATCATGCCAATGATAAATAGGAATAGAGCCCCATCTTTACAGCCGACGGGTGAAGCCGACTTGCCTCAGACCTCTCACCAAAGAGGGTTTGTCCCTCAATTGAACTGACACCACGAGAAGCAGAAAAGTCAGATGATGGAACGCCATTGCGGGACTTTTTTGACATCGATTAACCTGAAATCAATACAGTTGGGAGCGTTCGGTCGTTGGGCGGAATTGAATGAATGAATGCCGATTCTATTGCAGGGAGGAGACAAATTCAGACCTATTCAAGCCCATGACGATGGAAAAAGACCTGATGTCAAACTGCATTGGCATCGCTGTGATCCTGCCAGGGAAGTAGCGGTGAAAGGTCCGAGGAGACATCAGGAGGCATCAGGAGACAGAACGTCACATTCTGCAAAAGAAAGCGGAGCATGTCCAGTGCCACTANTCTATGTCGACAATCACAAACCAATGAACGGCCATGACACAACGTCTTTCCCTATCTTAAGTGATATGTTTTCGGCATCAAAGCACCCGATACTCGGGGAGGCAAGGCGGTCCCCGAACAAAGTATTCAGCTTATGGATCAATTCCTTTGGAATTCCAGGGACCGTAGCGAATTCAGCGGGAGACTGAACTTCCGCTTGAGTCGTGTTTTTGNGATCGGTATCGGAAGAAGAGATAGGGGTGTGCGTTGAAGTCGCAGCCGTTATTTTGCCTTCGGCTTCAGGAGTCTTCCGGACACGATCAAGCAGTGCCCAAGCGATGGAAGCATGGAACCGAGGAGTGGTGTAGTAAGTAGGTTGTCGCAAGCTTCGGAGCAATGGTACAAGCTCTTTACAAAGCTTTTCCAGCTAAGGTAGGTTATCCTTTGAGTAATAAGGCCAAGGATACTCGATTGGATTTAACAAACCTCATGATGACCGGCGCCAACTTCTGTTGTTAGAAACGTTCGTGTGCCCTCGTCGTTTCTTAGTTCAGCAAGAGAAGTGAAGGACAAACAGAACCTGATGACGTTATGTTTATGGATGAAGATTTAAGATTTCAGCACGCACGGTGATGTAGACTGAGATAGCTTTTTGACAGCTCCCTTGAGTTCTTCCTTCTGATGAGCTCGTATGAAGATTGGCCGAGAGAGTGACACATGAAGCTCAATCGTGTGCTTGCTAACGTTTTGACCACAGATCAAAGTCTGAAGACTTGGAACCGTCCGCTGCGCCTCAGCAATCGCCTCTTCAAGCAGGGAACACATAGCATGTAACCTATTAACTTTGATTGACACGAAGACATGAGCTGCCCAATTTCCATCAACATGGGGAACAGTTCTTGTACGCCCTTGGTGGAGTGCGGGGTTGTCTACTGGTATTGGTAGACTGAGAGCGGCAGATAACGTCGGAAGTTTCCTATGTGCACGTCAGTGTCGTGAGGGTACAGCAACTCGTGACTCCATGCTTTTTCTTTGGGGGCGGGGGCTCATCCTGTATGTCTTCCTCTTCGGATAACTCGTAGTCAACGATAGAATCTGCGCATCTTTTCATTCGTGGGGGATGGCAAAGTAGGTGATGCAGATTGAACTGGCAAAAAGGTGACCCTAACCATAATTTCCCAAGCAGGCCATCAACGGAGGGTGCGGACCGGTAACCCGGCCTTCTAACGGATTCCGAGATTGTGATAAGGCGTAACATCGCACCCTACACTAGCACCATGAGTGTTCAATTCATCAATAATCTCGGAGCCACAAGCGCTGAAGGATCGCAGTCCCATGATCATGGTAATGGGGGTCACAGTCATGGGGGAGACCATGGGCACACGCATGAGCAAATGGACAACCCAGGTGAATTTCTCTGATCGTCAGTCACCTAGATTGCGGGATCGCTCACGAGATTGAAGGCAAGTACTCCGAACGCGACCTTCCTGATTACAGCAGCCGAAACTTCGAGGAGCGTGGCTTCACCGTCGGCATCGGAGGGTAATGCTCGCGTACTATTACGCTCGAATTCTGGCTCAGATTCGTGCTATAGCCCCGTTGGGTCCGGCAAGACTGCACTAACCCTGGCCTTGTGTCAGAAGTTGAGAAAGGAATTTAATATCGGTTTGTTGCTCCTCGGACGCTGCTTGGTTACCTCTTCTCTCTGATGACATCATACTCCAGCCACTGTTACCAACGATATCTTTACTCGAGAAGACCAGGAATTTCTCATAAAGAACAAGGCGCTTCCCCCTTCGCGCATACAAGCCATTGAAACCGGCGGATGCCCTCATGCTGCGATACGCGAGGATATTAGCGCCAATATGGGTGCATTGGAAGCCCTCCAGGCAAAGTTCGGCTGTCAGCTTTTATTCGTTGAGAGCGGAGGAGACAATCTAGCTGCTAATTATTCCCGAGAGTTGGCAGATTATATCATTTACGTGATTGATGTGTCCGTGAGTTGATCGCGTGTTTCTATCTGGCTAGTCTGCACCTACCTATGCTTACTCCAGGGCGGTGATAAAATCCCGCGCAAGGGTGGTCCGGGCATCTCTCAGTCCGACTTACTTGTGATCAATAAGGTACGGGGTTTGTGGGCGGTACTCTCGTAGCCAGCGACCGTTGATGATGTGTTCAGATTGATCTCGCACCCCATGTCGGAGCATCGCTTGAAGTCATGGACCGCGATTCCAGGCTTATGCGAGGCGACGGTCCAACTATCTTCACCAGTGTTCGCAAGGGATTGGGAGTTGATGATGTCGTAGATCTGGTTCTCGCGGCATGGAAAGCTGCGGGAAGCCCAGGAACTTCTGGACCTGTCGGAGACGACATCTGATTTGGTCCTGAGGATGGATAAAGCTTCATAAATATCCTAGCAGGCTAATTACATCAAACAATGGGATGACCGATACTCCTCGTAACTATCACGAGGCTCTACAGCGGCGGGCAGAGAATGGCGGATCGACATTCAGTTTGATGTCATTTGACTCATTCAGACTTTGACTCGAGGGTAGATAGCCTCTTGGATGACTCATTCCTGTTTCTGGTCCTGGGAACCTTCAGGAGCATTCAGGATAGGCCTGAGTGAGAGATAAGTGTTAAGAGCAATTAAACCTTGTTGGGACTAGAATTCTCACCTAGGTCATATCGAATGGGACGAAAAGAAGAGCATTTTAAGCAGATTCCTCTCCGAGTCGCTGGTCGGGAGGACATCCATGCGAGAAAGATCACAGTGAAGGCAAAGGTAAGAAGAAACATGACTCGGAGGAGTGCAGATCAGGTAGACAACTAGAGTATAAGCCGGGAGAATGATGTTTTGTGAGGGCTGCCTTTATATTCCGCACCACCGCTCTCTCCAACGTAGTTATGTCCCACCGAGCAGTGCTTACCGCCCGAAACGCGGCTGTTCAACTATGTGTGCCGGTGCTACTCCTTAGTAGGCGCGCGAAACGTTGTGAGGTCTGCGGGAAAATGATGCCTTTGGGGACCAAGCGCACTATTTCTTTGAGCTCTTGTGATATCAGCTAATAACTACAGTTTCACCGCAGTTGTCAGCGTGCCGAGGAAGAATGTTTGAACAGGACGTAGCAATCAGCATCCGCGCCTGACCGCGCTCAATCACAATAAAGACTTATATGATCACTGATCTCCAGCAGCACAATGAATAAAAACGGTTTGCTACAGCTGTGCATATGATGTTTCACGATACCGATCTCTCAAGCTACCTAGTACGGCTAACATGCATGGATGAACTTCATTGCCCGAATTTAGAAATGACGTCTACCAAGTCAGGATCTGTCAGGGTCAACCTGAACAGGAAGTCTGACACGTGAGTGACGTTGCTGCTGTAGACGCTAAGCACTGACGAGCAGAGCGCCAAACTATTTACTCAACCACGATGGACGTTGATGCCTCAACAGCTCCCTCACAGTCTTATACGATCTTGCGCATCAAAAGAAAACGGAATGAAGAACCCCTAGATGCCCTGGGTATTTCCACTGTCGTCAATCGCATTCGTTCGTTGTTTGGCTCATCCAGTCATCCTAGTGGTCGAGAGGCGTATTCGTCGCAGAAAGACACGCGGAGGCCCCAGTGTGTTCCAGTATGCACAGACGGTAGAGGACGATGTTTGGAAAGATGAGAAAACCCAAAAGGATATTCAAGTGAGGCGTTTATCTATCCCCATGCCGTTTCAATCCTCATCCCGAAATTTATAGGATAGGATATCACGTCTAGCGAAAGAAAATGCTACGAAGTCACCGGCAGCGATGCCTCTTGCTCAGGCGGAATCAACGAGTGATGTACCCTTATCACCTACACGCTCAAGGAAGGAGCAAGCACGAAGGTACACTGTTGTCTCTCCAGAAGAGAAGGAAACGCTGGCCAATCGATCAGCAAACTCGTATGTACGATCGCTTTTTTTATCTGAACTGCATCTAACGGGATTACTAGCCCGAAAGTCCTCGCCTCGAAGGATTTGACTAAGCATCGACCTGTCCCCGACTTCAAGATGTACGACGCCATCTTGTCAGAGAAAGAATCAATATCAGCCAGTCAGCCGGACCCCGAAATGGATAAATTCTTGCCTCTTCTAAATGATTACCTGAGAAGTAAGTTACCTGAGCCGGAGAGCTTCCTGTGCTCATTCTGCATGTAGTCCATGATATACCCACACACACGGAACCAAATACCCTTGCAACAGCATCTCACACTAAACCTGGAAAGGGGGTAACTGCTGCTGACGAATCTGACGACTATGTTTGGGACGTTTTCTATCATCGACCCGCAAGTTTAAGCGAATGGAATGCTGTTGCTGCCCGAACAGGAACAATGTACGTATCATCATTACTGTGGGACCTCGTCAATTCCTGATCCGAGCTTCAGCACCGGTCTGCCGGGGTCTGCGTTTGATTCAGATGACTCTGATACAGATTCTGAAGCTGAAGATGAGGCTGACGAAGACTCGAATGGTGAGTGCAGCTGAGATTTCATTTCATGCTCCCTTAGCCTTTTCAGCCGAGGAATACTACAAGAATGATTATCCAGATGAAGAATCTGACTCCGAGCCCGAGAACAGCGGTTCGTAACATATCTTCAACTCCATCTTACGTTACTTGACCATTGGATAGACGAGTTCCACGAAGATTCAGACTATGATGATATGATGCATTATCACGACGACGAACAGGAACTCTGATTCATAGTTCAGCATACGTGTAAGTATGCAGGTATGATACACGGTATTCGCAATAGAATAAACAGCTCTGCCCTTTCTCCCATAATGTATAACTTAGCTTCCAAGCCTTGGCCTTAATCAAACCTTTGCAACGTCCGAGCCGCTCTGCAAAAGCGTCGTTAGCATCCTCTCCCGAGATTAATTGAAATGAGACAGCCTACATCTGAACCTCCCCTATGAGTTCTTTTCGCTTTCTTCCCGCACTGGACGAATCCGACGAAATAGGCCAAGAGGTAGAGGATGATCATGAAGGCAACAGCCATGCCGGCTCCCAAAAGGCCAGCTCCGACAGGATGAAGGGTCTCTGAGTTGATAGCTTGGTTTGCAGCTAGTGTTAATTGATCACAGCCTCTATCGTTGGTGTTTTGGCAGACTGAACACCATTCAGAAATATCATTGATGGCGACATCCTGGAACCCACGTCAAGCTCGCTGATGGATGGAAATTCTTGGAACCCACCGAAAGACGGTCAACAAATGTAGAAAGAGGCAGGTCGCCAGAGGAGCTGAATAGTTGATAGGTAGTAAAGTCATCGGCAAAGGTCCCGTTCTTGAAGTTGAACCTGATTACCGGTCCGTTGCTCGAGGAGCGGACCTCAAAGGCAACAACGGCGGCGTAATTAACTAGATGCATTTCATTTAGGCTGAGCGCGTCATCGTTCAATCATGGGCATCGACTCACCAATTCCAGCTAGCTCGGGGTGAGCTTGAGCAACACCGGTCATATTGAACAAAGAGAGGAATGGCTTGTAGGAGATAGATTGATAGAAAATCTTAAGAGGGTTGCTAGTATTGGCGACATTCTGCAACCCCTCAATGACCGACGGAAGGATAGTACGACCAGCAACTGAGCTGTTCAGTGAGTGAGTTTTGACATTAAATCTAGCCCAACTTACTATTTCGGATTCCGCCAAGGTTCGGGTCACTGAAGACACCATATTCGTGCCAGTTGGCTAGGTCTCGAGCTTCTGCGACCGCAGACGGTGGGACGAGGTGGGCAAAGGTGGCATTATGGATTGACTGAACGTTCATGAAATCGTAAATCTATGGCAGGATCTCAGGGTCGCCTCAAATCGTCACGATCAAGCACTCAAACGTACATTCCACTGAATTTCAGTGATGATCAGCTATTTGAGGCTAAGACGTTGGGGTGCTATTAACTTACCATATTCTGCAAAGTGACAGGCCTTCCATCCATGTATTGTTTGATAGAGCTCAAGAAGGCGGAATTCTCATTTGCTTTTGCCTGGAACTCGGGAGAGGCATAGAACGCATTTGTGGCGTCAGTGAAGGGCTGTGGATTGTCAGCTTTAGTAGCCTGGATCTCCTAAAAACCTTTCCTTACACCACAAGAAGTCCAACCTTCCAGGGAAATATCGTTATCAGGCTCGACTGATTCGACTACCCTGGGCGTCAGTATCATTCGTCTCAAAGGATGGTGCATTCACTTGCCTGGGATGAACTGACAACGGGGAAAACCAGGATGTCAGTTCATTCAGATGTACATAGATGCCTCAACCTACTTGGTACCCATTGTTTGCTCCGACAATAACAGTGTTATTCGCCAATGTCTCGTTATAGAACGGGGTAGCGGGATAAAGTCCTTGTAGCAGTGCAATAGACGAGTCATAGATAACTCCGGCTTCTCCTCCAGCATCAGCACGAACTTTGATTTGGGTGATGTCAGCAAGCGTTTGGCTGATGTTTTGGATGAAATTTGGAGAAGAGGCATTGAGGTAACGTTGGCGTAAGAACCCCCCTAGATGTGACTCCTCTTCCTGTGCAAAATATCAGTGGGCGTAAAGGAACAAGATATCACGGGCAACTAACGGTTCCAGTGGGGGTGATCACAGTACCAAAAGGTGTGTACGAGTTAGGATCTTGGTAGAACCCTATGCAGCAGAAGTAATTTGTTAGTCGCAAAAGCTAGCCCACGACGCAAGTACTGAGATAGAATACCTGAACGATCACCATGTCTGGCCAAAAGAACAACACCGAGCAGCTGATTGTTATCGCTAGACGACATCTTGCACACAATCGGCGAATGCTACAGGTACAGTAGACTTTGGAGAGAAGCGGAAGATGCCAATCCTCATTTGATCATAGCGCCCAGTCCAGAATTTATACTATCGGTGGTACCATCCAGGGAATGCAAGGGTCCTTGTGATGGGTCAGAAGTCCATACGGAATCATGTTCAACCATTGCCAACAACGGCCATATCGTCCGATCTGGACTGAAATATGCCCCGTATAATAGGAAGGTTAGACGAGGATTGGGAGAAAGAAGTTGTTACCATCAAGACGACTACCTTAACGAGCAAATGACCTTGCGAAAGTAGGAGCAAAAGGAATCCGGTGGACGGCCGTACCCTGTTCTTACGGAGACAGCCAGGTGCTGCTAATAAATTCGGAAGGGGTTTTTGATGGTGAAAAAATAGATGCCATTACAAATATCAAAAGCTTGAGCTTCGTCGATCATAATCACGGATATTAGCGATGCTGATCAAATTATCTGAGTACGCTGAGAGCATGTATTAGATTAAGAAGCCTTCTTCAGTCTCATGAAACAGGCAGCCTTTCCCTCAATAAATGGCACGCGATGGTGAAAACGAGGGTAATGATTCTGTACACTACCATGCCACTATCTTGGTCTCTGTCCTCGCGTTAATGATTACGCGCCCTGATGAATGGTACTGCTGTCTAATCTTCAACCACGCAAAATCAGCTCCCTCTTTTGGGGGAGAGGAAGCCGACGACCACGCTGCTGAGGGCAATTGGCACTTTCTTAGACAGCCCCTTGACTTCGCCGGCTGGATCTCAACCCACGACACTATCAATAGAGCCTCCACCTGCCTGCTGTTGAGGCCAAGAAAAGGCAATATATGGGTACATAACAGAAGAGCAATAGGGTGTCGTAAATGATCTTGACGATGGTGAAACATCATGTGGAAAGAATTCAAACGCTCTGAAGCCTCTATCTTGAGCCTGAAACGATACCGTACTATAGATGGTTGAAGTCCTCTACAGTGTCCCACCAACGGACTCCATAGTCTGCCAAGAAACAAAGTGATATCAGCATTCTTCGTCCTGAGACTGGGATAGTGTCAAACAGTGACAGATGGACAATGCCTGGGTACGGTACTGACAAGAATCTGCGCCATTTGAATAAAGAATGCAGACGAACGTCCAAGAATAACATGAAGCCAAAAAGACTCCTCTCGTACCCATGGCGAGATATGAAGTTTACTCCAGTATGTTCTATTTCATTTGAAAAATAGACGAAACTGGTGGGCAACTTGCAAAGCGGGGTACTGAAATGGACATCGCGACAGATCATTGCTGACATGAGGCAGAGTCCAAGCATCCATACCACCAGCCGGCGGTCCGCAAAACCAAACAACGCAGCAAGATAAGACGGGTCAAGAAAAACCGATATAATGACGTTTTGTGAGAACGACCACCGCACGGGGACTCTAACAGGACAACAGCATCGACAAGCTATGCAGAACCCACGCCCGAAATCGGAAACCACAGGGAACAACACATTGATGCCCAACCACTGCCCAACCCGAGGCGGAAGCGGCATGCACATGGATGGCCGACCAGCTGACCGAGGGCTAAAAATAGCCGGAAAACCAAAGAAAAATAAAGTCCAAATGGACCTGCCCTGCTCGGTTATCGAGAAAGACGTTCCTTGTTTCTGACCTTTATGACTGGCGGAGAAGGCATATGAAAGGGGTAAACGAAGTTGGCAGGTGTGCCTTGGACTTCCGTGAATCCACTCTGACAATCAAAACGCATAATAAAGGTGACTGCTCCCAAAAATAGGTTTTAATTGCCAAGAAGTCGTCAGAGCCAACTGGGGAAAATCCGAAAAGCACAGCTGATCGGAGTGAACTCTGTTGATATGAACACAAAGTAAAGAAAATCACGAAGGCAGATGGAGTGGTGACACTTTTCGAAGCAAAATGACTCACGAAGGGAGAGGCAGTTGGGCCGTCAAGAATAGCCAACTCCTCACTGGCGAACGGTAAACGTGGAATAAGGAGAACACGGAGTGGTATCAACAGCATGATGATGACAGGAAATCCGATCGCAGCTGTCGGCCGGAGGCGAATAACGTCAGGAACTTCAATGAAAAAAGGGGACAATGAAGAAAAGAAAACGAACCGATGGTTTGAGTGATTGCGAAGGTAGCGCCAAAGCCGATGAGTTCAACCGCTAGGAACAGAATGATTCGCGATTTGCGAACGCGTCGAAGTGGCTCGTTTACGGGGGTAAGATGTTGGTCCTGGATCAGATAGAAAATCTTCCTCGATATTCCGTTACCCTGGAGAGCATCAAGGCCCATGTACCAGCTAGCATTAAAGGGTTAATTACCGAGTTGAAAAGAGGAAAGTCAATGAATTGCTCACAATAAACCCGCAAGAACACCTCTTGGAATGAGGTTGAGAACATGAAGGAAAGGGCCTGTCAACAAAACCAGGCACAAACTTCCTTGTGCAAGATTAGATACCCGCTGTTCGACCACACCGACGGGAACTTCATTAATGTGGGAGGTATCCGGCCTCGGATCATTTTGTGGCGTCGGGTCATGGATGGAACTTGAGCTCAAGATTCTTGAATTGGAAGACGAGGCTCGAGAAGGTGAGCGAGAAGAGTGCCGAGATTCGTGATCTTCCTCATCCTTTTCGGATTTGGGGTTGCGGCCCATGACGAGGAGAGAAGTAGTGTGAATGGGGGCTTGCGGAATTAGACCGTTGGGTGCTGGGACACCAATGAGCCCGGCAATGAATGTCGTTACCCCAAGCAGGAAGAAGTCCCAGTGAAAGCCCGGCGGTTTGCGTAGGGGAAATTCCGCCCCCTGAGCCATCAGTGACTGGCACACATAGTCAATGCATGGAAATAAGGTGGCTACTGGAGGGCGAACTTACCGATACATTATGATCGAAGAAGAATAAAATCCAAAGGATGATGCCGAAGGGTAGAGCAATTCCAACCCACTTGCCCTCCAACTGCCAAAACTTGACAAGCCAGTCTCTGCCATTCGCAGCTTTGAATGCAGGCCCGACAGGCAAAGTCTCTGGGTTGGCCGAGTTGAATCTGCCCCAGTAGGCCATAGCAGACGCAGCAACAAGACTGATAGGCATTCCGTAATCCGCAAAAAATCTGCGAACATGTCGATGAAAGTAGGGTGATCTTGCGAGAAATTGGAACGAAAAGGACGTGACGAGCATAAGGAGTGCGAGAATTATCGAAGTAAGGTAGCTGGGTTCGGTATTGGAGAATTGACGGGTGAGAACTTGAATGCCATATTGGAGATAAACCCATGATACGTAGAAGCCAAAAGTATCACAAGAGAATAAGGTGACGTATTTGAGAAAATTGCACCCTATGTTATCGGAGCATTATGGCGTAAGTGAAATAACCAAGACCTGTGGAGAAAGTAGGAAAACATACAATTGAGGATGGCGGTGACCCAGTGAATGATCGCAGCCCATAGGTAGACCCAACCGATAAATTGGTGATAGTCTGGAGGGTTGGCTTCACGATGTAGAATGTCGTAAATAGTCTTGTTGAAAACGGTGATGGGACCTGATTATTGCCAATGAAGGACGGGCATAAAGATGAAGGGAAACTCCCGAATACAGCGTACCAGTCACTCCAGCAATAGTCAGTGGCTGAGCGCCAAGCACCGAAAATATAAATGCAGCCACGAAGGACGACATAAGGACTTCCGCTACGCCATACTCGCGAGTGGTTTCAATGAGATCGAGAGAGAAGGCGATTCCTGGTAGAACGCTGTAATATCTCCTATTTCAGTAACTGTCGACAATACGAAGGAAATTGTCGGATGTACTTGGCAAAGAAGATAAGGGCTGTTGCGGGAACAACACGATAGTTCCAAGCGTCGGTCCAGTCTCGTAGATACCAGGGGCCTCTTGCGCGAATATCCATAATGATACCCGCGCCAAGGCGGTGATACCAGCGGCGCGCTTTCCGTTTGCCTGGTTGGAGGGTCATTGAGGTAGCTTTGGATTCTAGGTTTGGAGGAGCGGGTCCGTCTGAGGGGCCTGTCTTTTCACCCACTGGTTCTGCTGTTATAGGAGGGTCGTTACTGGTCATGGTGGGGTATATGATTCGTTGGTGAAGGGGTGATTCGACATTATTCATCTATTAGAATCTCAACAAAATTTGGCGATGTTGCTGAACCGGCATGATCGGCATGGTTCTGGGCTGCTTCGGTCCAGCCAATCAGGGGCGAGCGGCTCGGATATGGATGCAGTCTCGGTCATGCCGACGGCTGCTGTTGCCCTCGCTCATACCACGACGTCGACCATGGCGGTCAACAGCGACATTTCTGATACTACCATAACTCCCGCCGCAAGGGAAGATGCGACTCCTGAGGAAATTGTATCGCAAGAAACTCCCAAGGCCACCGGCTGGGTCACTAAAGCTAGACGTGTATTCTTAGTTATTGGGGTGCTGTACATCGGAGCAGTCTTGCTCCTGTGCATCCCCTACTTCCAAGCACAGTGAGCATACTTGCCTAGTTCCCCTATCTTTGTGTCAGTGGAGCTAGTGAGCTTAACCTTGAAATAGCGTGGTGTATCTACATGCCGTGAAGATTCCGCTTTTCGCGAAATATGATTTGCCAGAAAAGTACGGTCTTGCACGTATGTTTGGACCTTTAGTTGTGCGACGCTCGATAAGCTCAGTGACCTCTCAGCTAATAAAACCTTAAACTTCCGTATTCCTACCTCAGACGGCGAGTCTATTGGGGCATGGTTCATTCTGTCGGACCATTATTATCACAAACTTCCAGCAATTCCGAGCATGGAATCACTGCCTGCGAAGCATATTCCTGTTGCTGTGCAGAAGCACCCGACTATTTTATTCTTTCACGGAAACGCAGCTACACGTGCCTTTACTGCCCGTGTGCAGCATTACAAGTCGTTCACGTCTCGATTTGGAGCCAATGTTTTAGCTATAGATTATCGGGGCTTTGCAGACAGTACTGGGACGCCCACTGAAGCTGGGGTTATCCGTGATGCTCGCGCAGCTTGGGACTGGTTAGCCCGTAAAGGGGTTGACGGAGATGATGTTCTCATTGTTGGGCACAGCTTAGGCACGGGAATCAGTGCTGGCCTTGCTAAAGAGCTGCAGCGGGATGGCATTGCTTATAAAGGCTTGACTTTGTTGAGTGTAAGTTTCTGCACCTTAATGCTACGACATAGGGGTTAATGTAATGGTTCAGCCCTTTTCCAGCATCCAAGATGTTCTCCAGACCTACCATATCCTTGGTTTCTTTCCCTTAATGAAGCCACTGGCGATGATCCCCTGGGCTACAAGTGAGTAATAAGGCCTTGAATGTCAAGAAACCTAATGTTATCACGATCGACCGCAGACATAATATCTTGGGCACTGGTGCACAAGTTTGACACGCTGAAAGCAGTTCCGGTACGCTGCTGCTCAACTCGCCGTAGGAACGGGGTTAATGTTTTACCAGACAATCGATGGGCCCGTGTTGCTGGCGCATGCAGAAGACGATTGGGACATTCCTCATACTCATTCGGACGTGCTTTTTAACGCGTTCTTAGATGACGTCCTACCGGAAGTGAAGCTTCCGGAAAGCGTTTTCCGGGCCACGACCGAGGAGCGTGATGCCTTATCTAGTTCGCTGGAAAGACGACGGATCATCAGGGAGAAGTTGGTCGATCACATTGATATGGGGGGATTTGGTTACATAGATAGCTTCTATGACGAAGCTAAAAGGAGAAACGTGACACTGGTTAAGACCAAGTATGGCGGGCACGACTACGAGGGTGTGCAGGAGGGTGTGCAGGACGCGATGGGGCGCCTGTTCGATTTATTCTAATTTGTATTCGTAGAACACGTGATGTTGCGTCATAGATTACTCGCCTGAAGATTAACGAGCCCGAATAGGCAAAGAAGCGGGACGGTGATTTGGCGAGGATCGCGCCCCACAGGCCTTTCGCCAGTGAGCCCCGCACAGACCAATTATGCAAGGCGACGAGCCTGCGCCGCCAACGCCCCAGTCAGGTTCCTCGTCCCCGTCCTCAGCAAAGTTCTCGTTTTCTCCAAACACGACCTCTTTCGTCTATCCCACACGCTCCCTCCTCTCTGCTATTTCTCCCAGCGTCTCTCTTTCGAGAAGCAGATCTACTGACACCGTCTCTTCTCTATCACGCCGCTCAGACTCCTCCCAGGACCTGCGTCATTCCCTCCTTAGCCTCGATGGCCTCTCTGATCTCCCAGAGGATGTCCGCGCGTCTCCCATTACCGCGGCAGAAGACCACGTTAAACTCGCCGAACAAGAAGAATTAACCTTCGCCGATCGCAAAGTCCAGGCCTCCGAGCCAGCCGGCAAACCATCTGGGCTCTCCCACCTGAGAAGTCGTAGCATTTCGCAATCGCCTTCCCAACCATCGCTGCACCAGAGTCCTCAAAGTACACCCACGTCCCAGTATTCCTCGGGTTCCGTCGACACTCTTCAACAAGAAAGGCTTTTTTCCAGTGGCAAGATGACATCGACTCCTAATTTTCGCCATTTTCCCGGGGAGGAGGGCGACCCAAACGTTCCAAGGACATTCACGACTGTTCCCATTGAACTTGCTGCCTCGTCCTCTGCATCCATGGCCGCTGACCCAGAGGTTCAGATACCCCTACCCTTGGTTGCCAGCCCAGCTTTGGCTGCAACCAGTATTTCTCTTCTGCCATCTGCGATGATCCTCAGCTCATCGTCGTCCCCAACTAGTTCTCTTTCACCACCCGAAAATGTCTCGAGTCCCTTGGCCGTCACAAGCGAGACAGAGCATCCAATATATGCGAGAGATTTTGCCCTCGAATCGACTGACTTGCCATCTAGACCACCACAAGAGCTTCCCGTCGCTTCGCTCAACCCTGAGCAAGAGAACATTCCAACGACTACTCCAGCGGATGTTGACTTAGCAACGTGGCAAGTCCCCTCTGGCGATACTCCAACCTCAGAGGCCGCCGATGAAGTTCCGGATCTCCCTTACAATCTGTCGCAGTATGGTCTTGTGCACCTTCCGCCTCTGCCATCACCCGCACGTACCAATTATTGGTCTTCCACCGGCTCATCCTTATCTTCGATACAGGCCAATGTGGTTCGAAGTAGTGGGCATTCGCTCAGAACAGCATCTGTGTCTTCCGACCGATCACAATCTGTGGAAGCCAACTCAGAGAGCAGCAACTATTATTCTGCCCCTTCACCTGATCCCTTGCCGCCTTCGGATACCTCAGAGGTCCCTGCAATTGCGTATGAAGGCGGCCCGTCTGGAGAAGAGAAGGATAGTTTGGATCCCGCAAACGATAATGAACTTTCAGGTGCCGGATCAAGGCAAACACAATCGGCTGCTCCATTCTCTATCGGGTCTGTGGGCTCCGAAACCAGTTCTGCCTTTGAATCGAGGGTGGATGAAGGATCTCATACAGATGGGAGCAGCTCCAGCGGGGAATATGTTTCCTTCCGATTCCAGTATGCACAAGATGAAAATGGACATCACGTTGTCGTTGGAAGAGAAGGAAAACTGCAACGTTGTGAAGATGAGGTAAGTCTTGGTGGACCGATTTAGCATGCTTTATTTAAACTTTTTGATCCAGCCTATACGCACTCCTGGCGCAGTACAGGGATTCGGTGTATTAGTGGCAGTTGAGGACACAGAGGAAACTCTGGTTGTTCGACAAGTCTCAGAGGTCAGGCTTCTGGTTATACCGATTTTGAAGCACTGATTGAATTTCTCCCAGAACTCAACCGAAATTCTCGGGTTATCGCCCCGTTATCTATTCTCCCTAGAATGTTTCACCGATACGCTGCCTGAAAGCTCGGCGGGTGTCCTTTGGGATAACATTCAGTTCCTTACAGATCCCACTTATACCGCTCCGGAAGAGGAGGATAGCGGTCCTCACGTTTTCGTTGTCAGTGGCTGGGGGGAGCCGGGCTCTCAGCTTGCACATGAAGCTGATGATGGCTCTTCATCCACTTCTTCTGGTTCTGATTCTAGGAGACGCTGGACATGCTGGTGTGCTGTTCATCGGGCTCAGAGGATGGACGAATCCAAGCCGGGGTTGATTGTTCTTGAATTCGAGTTGGAGATGGACACCTTCAATCCCCTGTATCCCCCTATTACCTCCTTTAACCTTAATCCGCCTGAAAATGTCTCTCAGAGTTCTGGTTCCACTACCACTCTGGTATCGTCTCCAGGTGCAAGTACGCCAGAATCCGCTTCAACAGCTGTTTCCGAGGATCTAGGTCACTCTATTCACTCACAAAATCCCTTACCGAGCCTCAATGAAACACCTGCTGCTTCAAACTTACATCCAGCCCAGGCACAGCCACCAGTTACCTCTCATTCCTTGTTCGGCCTCGAAGGTGAGGATGAATGGCAGCCTACTACAGAGGATATCCTGGCGAGCACGACCAATTTTGCAAAACCACTGCCCGCATTAGAGCGGTTGCGACGGCTAACACAACGTGGACCATCACCGTATGGTCCTGCCATGGTCCCAGGGCACTCCATCTCATCAGAATCCTTCATGCCCTCGGCTCGCCCAACTTCCCCCAAGAGAGCACGCCCACGGCGTCGCAACACTACGTCCGCATCCGTCGGCATGATGGACGTGTTTGCTGTAATGGCGCAAATCAATGAACAGCTCGGGGCTGCCTCTGATCTCGAGACGTTTTTGAAGGTGACAGTCGGGGTAATTAAGGACCTAACGCAGTTCCATCGTGTGCTGGTGTATCAATTTGACGAGCAATGGAATGGCCAAACCGTAGCAGAGCTCGTAGATTGGGGTGTGACGCGAGATCTCTACAGAGGGTTGCATTTTCCGGCGTCCGATATTCCGAGACAGGTGCGTTGACCGTGAGGTCATGACACTGAGCATGTACACGGTGTACTGATTGTTTGACTACGCATATAGGCAAGAGAACTGTACATGATCAGTGAGTCTACACGTTTCAGTGATTTGTCTCGTGAACTGATCATTCTCGACAGACAAGGTTCGAGTGCTCTACGACCGATCACAGTCTACGGCACGCATTGTCGCGAGAAGTAGAGAAGATCTTGAGGAACCACTTGTTCGTGATGGAGTCTGATACCAGCCAGCTTCGCTCTAATGAATCATTTAGAACATGACCCACTGCTACCTTAGGGCCATGAGCCCAATTCACCTGAAGTGTAGGATTCCTGTTGTTTTTTCCTTCGTTATCTGAGACGTTACCGCCCAGATCTCGAAAATATGGGCGTTCGTGCGTCTATGTCGGTGGTATGTATCACTTCAATTATACCTCATGGGTAAATCAGACTTGCTGATCCTCGGTTTGTGTTGGGCGCATTTACCGCAGTCTATAATGGCATTCGACCAGCTCTGGGGTCTAGTTGCTTGCCACTCGTACGGAAACGCCGGAATGCGAGTCTCTTTCCCCGTACGGCAAATGCTCAGGCTCTTGAGTCAGTCAATCTCTCGAAATATCGAGAGACTGAGTTACGCACAACGGCTGCACACGAGGAAGCTGGTTTGTATGATTGCTTCTCTTGATTCTTCTATTATGCTAAATAATTTTGATGATCACGCTTTCCCATGTCAATCCCCCCTCGTGTTATCACAGATCAACACCCTCTCTTCTGATCGTCATCCGGTACGTGCCTTTGATTTAGCTGAGCCCCGCCGATACATCATGCTGACGGTGTTTATTTGTGTATCTTTATATGCGCCTAGACCGGGTATATTGTCAGTAATGCTGATGATCTGCTTGGTCTGTTTGATGCAGACTTTGGTATTCTCGTTATTGGGGAGGGCGCCAAAATACTGGGGCCGAATCAACATGGTCAAGAAATCTTGATCATGGCGGAATACTTGCGGCTGAAGCAATTCGAGTAAGTCTCTTGACCAGTTTCCCCTGATCACCATCGTCCTCTGCATCGCCTTTGTGTGAAACATTCGCTGAATGGGTTACCCCTTTTTCTTTTAATGAACTTTTCTGTTCGTCATTTCAGTACCATCCAAGCTTCCCAGGCTGTCGTTAATGACTTCCCGGATCTGCGTCTGACCACGGGTGAGTAGCAATGTGCCATCCTGTTTTGAGATATTCGCTCACTCAGTGTTCTGCGCCTAACTCTAGGTTTTGAGGTGATTGCTGGATTGTTGTATGTACCCTTATCGAGCGGCGGTCAAGATTTCATCGCCTTTTTGAGACGCGGACAATTACGAGATGTCCACTGGGCTGGCAAACCATTCAAGAATAATTCCCAGGGTACCCAGGCGAACCTTGAACCGCGGAAGTCTTTCAAAATCTGGTCCGAAACGGTGGCAGGAAGGTGCCGCGCATGGACGGACGAGCAACTGGAAACAGCGGGCGTCCTGGCTCTCGTATACGGCAAGGTGAGGCTCCAGATGACTGATGATTGGGATCGTTGCTGGCCAAGCTGATGCTGGTTGCCTTCATAGTTCATTGAAGTGTGGAGACAGAAGCAAAGTGCTCTACAGACTACGAAATTGACAAACCTGCTGCTATCCAACGCTACTCATGAAGGTGGGTGTGCCTGTCGACCTCCATGCCACATACAATGGCCGCTCTGGCTTTTTTTGGTATAAGGCGCTGATGCAACCTAATACTTTATAGTTCGAACGCCGCTCAATCATATTATTAAGTGAGCCGGCAACGCTCCCCCCGGGCTTCTATGTCAATAGGCTGATTGACATTTTTGATCAGTTATCTCGAAATGGCCATGAATGGGTCTTTGGACAACGAAACTCGGGACAACCTGGTTCGCTCTCATGCCGCATCTAAGGTCAGTTTAATCTGAGCCTACTCAAAACACAAGGAAGCCAACAATCGTTTTAATATATCAAACAGAGTCTTCTTTTTACGATCAATGATTTACTGGTCTGTTATCTCTGATTTTGTCACCCAAAGCCGGCGGCGTAACTGATTTTTGGGTTTCATTTTACCTTCAGGATCTAACACGGCTCGAGAGTGGGAACGAGACATCCTTCAATGAGCCGTTTGACCTTCATGCCGCTATTCTTGATGCGGTACAGATCTACAACAAGGAAGCATCACGGCGGAACTTGGAATTTAATGTAGATGTCTCCGAAAGTCCTCAAACCGTCGTAGGAGATTCGAGAAAGATTAGGACTGTGGTGCAAAACCTAACTGCGAATGCTCGTACGTGATTAATTGATTAATTGACCCTCCTTTGGGAGCACGACTGACGTTTAATGTTGTAGTCAAGTATACCGAGTCGGGTTCGATCTCGGTTTCGTGTAAACCATTTGAGGAACCCGAAGGTTTACGCAGTCCCAAACAAACTGCGGTGGAGATTGTCGTTGCAGATACTGGTTGTGGAATCGAACAGGGCAAGTTGGAGAAAATATTCAGGGAGTTTGAGCAGGTTGAGTCCTCTGAGCCTCGGTCGAATGCTGACCCTGGTGTTGGTATGTTAAGTTGTTCAGAATATAGGACCATTAGCCTGACCGCTTCGCGCATTATAGGCCTTGGACTAGCAGTCGTGGCAAGAATAGTGGAGCAGCTTGGAGGTCAGCTTCGCGTTGATTCCAAGGTCAACTCCGGGAGCAGGTTTTCCTTCCTCATACCGCTAGCTTTGACTGTTGAAGGCTCGGAAGGTACACGATCCGTTAGATCTTCAGGCTCTTCTGTCCGCTCGCGCAAAGGCTCTCTTCCTCCGGGCGTTTTACCTCCCCGTGCAACCGAGATCGATGGTCTTGTCGAAGCTATAGGAGCTAGTCATATGTCGCCGCGTACCTCGCCGCAGCGCGAGACTACGCTGCCTTCAGTGGATACCGCCTCTCTTTCTCCTCGTGTGGTTACTGGTGGCGTCGTTAGTGACGGTGGACGAGGGACTTTCGAAGTTAAAGGCTCGGGCGTACCCATTCGCCCTGTAAAGCTTGATTACTTCAACCAGGAAGTTGCTCGGACATCAGCAACTCCTCAAGCTTCATCTCCTCGAAACACTTTGCCAGTGCCCGAGGTCCGGCCCTCGGTACCTGCGCCCTCTGTCTGCCCCCGCATACATCGTCGGGAGTCGAGAGGTGCTGTTGAGAAGTTACGGATCCTTATCGTCGAGGTTTGTCGTTTACTCTCTGTGCTTCAGTCAAATTTTGACTCAGAATTGCAGGACAATGATATCAACCGTGCAATTCTCGGCAAACGGCTCACCTTGAGTGGACATACCGTCGTTAATGCCATGAACGGCCAGGAGGGTATCGACGCTGTTCTATCTGATCACACCTTCGATCTCGTCCTCATGGACATCCAGTGAGTCTCCCATATCCTCTCTACCGATCAGAATTAATTCGAAGTACCTTAGGATGCCGATAGTCAACGGATTNGACGCTACACGACGAATTCGGGCACTGGAAAAAGACAACACCGTTCGCATCCAAATGGATCGGATTTCCCACAAACTCAACCGTCGCATTCCTATCTTCGCGGTGTCAGCCTCGTTGATGGAGCAACAGCGGGAGGAGCTGATCAGCTATGGTATGGACGGCTGGATTCTTAAACCGATCGACTTCAAACGCCTCAACGCCCTGCTTAAGGGCATCACGGACGCTGAGCAGCGAAAACGTGATATCTATCGCTTGGACGGAAGTTGGGAGGCTGGCGGCTGGTTGGAGGATAGACTGGACGATTGATGATGCTCCTTGTCCTTCCTTCCTTTCCCACCGTTCATCAAATCCGACGCGCAAAAACCGGCCGGTGCCTTCATGAGTCCATTAGCCCGTTGTGCACGAGAAGAACGATCCCGCCACGTTATATTGCTTCAAAACATTTCGAATTAATTGCACATTTTGGGCTTTAGTATGCGGAGAAACGCTCAGCTCTAGGCCATTTGTATATTCATATTTTGTACAACAGTCATATAGGGGCATACAAGGAAGGACTAGGGGACATTTTCAGGACGTTTTGGTTTTAGGGGCATCAGGTTTGTAATTTGGTTACAGCATATATGTTCTGCATTATCTCTCTTTTTTTTTCGCTGTTTTGCTTGTATTCAGATGTAGCTATACACGTGCGCATATACATACAGTAGTAGATTACCGACTGTTCTCGCTAATAACTCGTTAATTACGGCGGTTCTTGCTTTGCTTTTTTTTGCTTTGTATCATTATGGGTTCTCTCGTCGGGGTCTCACAGCTTCTACAATTTTCCCAGCATTAAATAAATTATTGTGGAGTATCTGATATATACGATGTTAATGTGCTGCAGGTAACCTCTATGAAATGCGAAAGCTAGAGAGCGAAGAGTGGTAGAGCGAGGGATTGAGTGTCCGAAAGAAGGTGTTAAAGAATGAGGGTGTGTGNGAGGGTTACGTCCGTGAGCTACAAGGAGATGATGGATGAGTATAAATATTATTGGGTCGCAGACGTCTAGTCGTCGACTTCGAATGAAAGCGACAATCTTTCCACGCATAGCCGAGCAACAACTTCGCCATCCAAAGGTATTGAATTGCCCTGGAAACCTTCAACGTATTGGGGCCGCGGGAGGTCAGGACTCGTGAAATATCTGCAAGGCGGAGCAGAAGCGCCGCATGGTGAGATAAGAAGCCGATNTGAGAAAAACTTAGACTCTTACTCGCTTCCCCANAAGCCGTAATGCTTCATGCCGAGTGCGCGGGTAGTGTACTCGTAGTCNTGTGCGAAGCCTTGAGGGAAGAAGAACTCCATCACGGTGGAACGAGGATTTGGATTCATCCAAACGAGAGAAGTNAGACCATTGCCATGNACACCCATCAGGATCTGGAGTTTCATGCATGAGATTCAATAGTCAAAGAACTGAGAATACGTACCNTTGTCCGTGCAGCGAGGCGAATCTGGTCGACGCGCGACATTTTTTCTGCTTCCACGATNTTAACTTCATAGCCGTAGGTGTCTCTGAGCTTGTTGAGCTCATTNACAAGTTTCTCGTGGTGTTCTGGTATTAACATTCGCCGACCCCAANCTTGCCGCGAAATATAGGTGATCACGGGTGTACTTGTCGTACCTCCCCCTNAATCTGGATTGAGNCCAGCAAACTTGATGACGTTATTGCGTATAGGCATCCACCAGTTTATGCTTCCTGGTAAAGCAAAAGGAGCAGATGCAGTCCGCTGATAACGTTGGTAATTGTNGGACATCATCGCGGCGGAACGGTCAGCAATGACTACGCGNTCGAGTACGAATGGTTTGCCAAGTTCTGCTCTGTCTCGCCAGTCGTCGATGAATTCCATTGTGACGGAGGGGAAGGACGAACGGACGACCCATTCGTTCATGTGGGCATAATCTCGCCAGTGGCGGGCATCAAGGTGGCTAAACATGATTCGCCGGGCAAAGGGAAGTGTGGTGTTACCGTCCGATGGTATTTTCGGGTCGAGCGTGGAATATGTCCGCCAGAACCCAAAAAAGAGCTCTGCGGACCAGTGGTAGTAGTGGGTNATGCTTTACTTGAAATGAGGACTCTATTAACACCTTGGATGTCAAACGAGGANACATACAATTGATAGGGGTCATTGACAAGCAGCTGGATGAGAGATGNATGAATTGGGTGTCAGTCGGGTAGCGTCATGGATGGTAAGCGGAAGACGCACCGTGACACCGTCTATGATAGTCGCCCCTGTCCCAAACAGCCGTCGAGCCTCCTCCGTACTGATTACACGGATATGCTCGTCGGTCGGCAATCGGGCTAGCTCTGCCTCCCGTCCTGGGTCGATTGGGATACCCTTTGAGAGGATGAAAGACACATCTGGCATGGTGTCTGGTTCGTCCGATACGATATACACAACGCCATTGAGAATATATAGTCTATCGAATATTGTCCATCCTACAGAGGTTGTGAGCCGATTTAGAGCCAGGACGGGGAGGAAAGGCCGCGTACCTGGTACATGCGCTATGAGATTCGTCTCTGGCACTGAGCCAGTCTTCCATGAGAGTCGTGTCTGTGTGAGAGTGTGTGCGTTGGTCTGGAGAGAGTGAGGCACATTCCGAAGGAGAGGGGAAGGCAGCGGCGTCTGTTTGGACGGGTGGNCATGATTGAGGAAGAAGAGGAATATGTAGAGGAGAGAGACAAGGAGGAGCTCGCGCCGGGTGGGGAACGGCGGAGCCATAGGCGGTCAATTCGCCACAGTTGGTGAGGGGAGGGATTAAGGAGGAGTGACTTGTAGACAAGAAAATGTGAAGAAAGCACGCCTTCCTTTTCGGGTCGTCCATCATGAATGTACGGCGTCTATTTTTGTCCACTTCGGCCTGATCGAGGACGCCAAGAAGCAGGGTAGCCAAAGGGTATGCACAATGTACACTACTGTTCAATCATCCCCGTCCAGTCGAACCTATCGTACATCTTCTTAAACTCCTTCACTCTCTCCTTGTTGCTCCTGAAATCCAGCTTCCGAGGGCGTCGCCATCGTCGAGCTTCAATCTCCAACACATTTCCGATGATCTCGCCAGCAAAGTACCTGGGAAAAGCAGGTCGGCACGCACTCCATCGTTTGATAAGAGGGTCGGCTCACCTTGGGAACTCACCGCCTCCCTTCTCGCCTTCTTCAATATCCTCATCCATGTCCTTCCCAGTGCCTTCAATTACATGACCGTAGCCCTTCTCGCCTTTGTAGTCAAATTGAACCATAAAGTACGGAAGATTGGGAACCATGGCACGTCGGAAACCTCCAGGCCTAGCAGAGAAGTCGATCAATTTCTTATGCTGCGACCATTCTGCTTCGGAAGTTAGGATAGATTCCTAGCGTCCGAGACGATCGTGAGCTTCGCGTGTGTAGTATCTGGTGAAGGATGTACCTTGAAGTAGCCTGGTATGAGCTCAAACTCATCCCAAGGTAGCGGCACACATTCAATAAACGTGTGTTTCTGCCACTTCAGAGAAATGACGGTTTCATAGAACACGACACCCTTGTCGTCTTCAGCAAACATGCGCATGAGACACTTCATAAAATTCTAATCAAGTGTAAGTGGTGCACTATTGAGATACTTCATGAAGCGCACCTTGACTTCATCCCAAGTGTCATCATCTGCCTCCAACATACACAGATGATGCTGGATCGGTACAATTAAACAGTGCCCTTTTACAAGCTCCTCATAATTTGTGCATGAAAGGTATGCCCGAGTGCCCATTGCAACTATCGGTGCCTTGGGTAGTGAGTCGTCTTCTCCATAACAGAAAGGACATGTAGAAAGAACTTGTTGAGTTCGCTTGTAATCTATCTTAGGCGTTTAGTATAATATTGAGGCAGCGATATGGGGTCACGAACCGTGAATCGCAAATTGTCGCTTCATTGCATCAGAGCGCATCTTCTGACGGCCGAGTTTGGCTGCATTATCATCCATATATTCAAGGTCGTTCTGCATTTTCGTGAGCGTAGAGAGGAGGGTCTAGGGATAACGCACGCACCTCAAATTTGCCATCGCCCATAATAGCTTTGGCAAACTGAGCATCCAAATCCTTCTGGTCAGCCATACCAGCACCAAACCTCTCTTGTCGCAACATCTCCCCAAGTGTCATGCTGTCATCATCGGCATTATACCGAATGATATCACCAGTTTTGCGGTCATGGGTCTCGAACTATGAGATTGTCAATACTATGTAGATTCAATTNNAGCGTTACGCACCTTCTCTTCCTTCTTCTTTCTCNTGTTTCCTGGTAGTGGTGTGTCATCTTCCTTACCGTGTCCAACGTCGTACAGCTTCCCTCGTACATCCAAAGTAGGCAAAACTTCCACCTTTGTCCTCACACCACTATCCCCTCCATCACCGCTATGAGCTCTTCTCAACTCTTCCTCGTATTCCTTCTCCAACTTATCTGCATCAGGTGCACCCATTAACTTCGCACGCAGCACTTTCGCCTGAAGTTTGTTCAGCGAAGACGGAGACAAAGCGCGTCCTTTTGAACCAGATGCAACGGGTGGCGGCGGCGTCATGACAGAGGGAATGGGTGTATGTGACTGTGCCAGCGGTGAATTGGCTTGAGATGGTAGTCGTAGCGAGTCCAACCGCCTATTAACCGGTGCTTTCTCTGCGGGAGGTGACGGCGTAGACGGTGCACTATCGCCTGTAAGCTGTCCCGGGCGACGAAATGACGAGCTTCTACTCGATCCACCACTTCCACCAATATCCGTAAACATCAACCTCTTCTCTCCACCCGTCCCAATTTCAGTTTTGGGCTCGCCCTTTCTTCCACGTTCTGCTTTCTTTCCAGCGCGCTCGTCAAGGATTCGACGTTCTTCTTGGGCTTCTTCGAACAAAGCGAGAGAACCAAAGCGTTCAATTGCGACTTCTTCAATGGTACGGTTCTCTTCTTCTGCGGTCTCGTATACTCGCCGAAGTCGCATCATGCGCCAGGATGAGCCTGGACCACCAGGTGTGATGGATTTTGGGGGTGTTGGTGGTTCGTTAAAGTCCATTGGTTTGCCGGCTTTGAGGTCTTGATTCAATTCGCGTGAGCTGACTTTGAGCTAATGAGACTGTCAGCAACAGCTCTAGGAAGTTGCAAAGAGATGGACCTGATCGGGATTCGGCTTCTCTGGTTTCTTTTTCTTGTGTTCAGTTCCTAGGCCCGAGAAAAAGTCGACACCCCCACTCATGTTACGCGAGCTCGATGAGGGTTCGCCGTAGCCTTCGGTCAATGACTCGTCATTGTCGATCATAGGACGTTTCGGAGCTGATTCGGAGGCAGGTAGAGAGGGGATACTTGGTGGTAAGAGCATCCATTCATCACGCTCCAGTTTCGTCCCACTCTTTGTAGTTGGAGGGAGGTTGGGATCAGATGCGTGTTCCTCAGCAGTAGAGTTTATTTTGAGGCTTTCCCTAGTAGGAATATCCGTAGCAAGAACCTAATTCACAAATAAGTCAGAAGACGTACGAGGATAAGTTATAAGAACGAATAGGTACCCGTTCACCGTCCATATCAATATTCTTCTCCACCCACATATCATCGTCATTTACGTCGTCGTCTACAATAGAAAGGTTATCTGTTTTTTCACCCTTGTCCCTCTTTCTATGCTTGCGTTTTCGACTGAGAGCCTCGTCTTCATCATCATGTTTTCTCCGTTTCTTCTGCTTGCGGTCAGGATCTCTATCCCTGTCCCTTTCCTTTTCCTTGTCGCGCGACCGGTGTTTGTCTTTCTCCCTCTCCGTGCCCTCCACGCTTCTCAAGCGGCCGCTCTTTTCTCTCCAGCGCCTTGCCGAGATGCTGCCTTCTGCCACTGCACGTGCCCGCTTTTCCGCATGGCGCTCCTCCGCTCGCATTCTTGTGTACGATGCAGACTCGGGTTCAATTCCAGAATCGTCAAACATATACGGTCTCCTGCGCAAATTCAAGAATGATGGTTTTGACGGCGACTTGGCCTGGCTCCAGGGCGGTTTTCAGGCTGTTTGGCGTGAAAGGCGCGATATCATCGATGTCCACCCACCGACCCCCGATGTGGAAAACGACGACGACGACGATGATAGCGGGAAGTCGTCTCCAATGCAGCCCCAGTCCGGTGTACTCCGGACACGCCACCTGCCAAAGGCCGCATTTGCACTCTCATCCACCACAGTTAACAGCTCTCCCTCAGTCAACCCTACTAATCCTAAGCGAAATGGCCTTGCCCGCGGTGCCACCTTCCCCACGCTGCCCACCCCCTCGCAAAACATGCCTCTGCCCGCATTTAACCCCTTCTTTGATGCCGTCCGGCAGAATCTTGAGCTCTCTCAAGGCATCACTGAACGCATTCCTCTTCGACTCTCGAGGCGTGTTCGTCATCGAATCCACGATCTCCCCTTTCCCTGGCTCCGTGAAATTGCAAGGCGTGCCGCTAAGCTCGCCCCTCGCAATCGCAATGCGATCGATGCCTCCTCCTCGACTTCTGAGGAATCTGAAGATGACGAAAATATCACATCCGCGGACGTCGAGGAGGGCAAGGAGGCCCTGGCCATGCAGTTTTTCAAGATCGAGGTTGCCGAGCAGCGTCGCCTCATGGGGATCATGGAGCATCACACCAAGGAAACAACGATCGTCACCTCCGATATGGGCGCCACTCGCTCATCATCTAGCTTCCCCTACAGTATTACTGCCGGCGTCGAGAAGGGCGCAAAGAACAGGTTCATCTCCCACGCAATAAACTTCTATAGTTCTAGTTTACTCATTCATTGTGTCATTTTCAGGTACCGCCATATTTGGCCCTTCGAACACGCTCGCGTGCGGTTGCATCAGCGGCGAGAAGCGGACGATGATTATGTGAACGCCTCTTACGTCCAGCCCCTTGGCACTAATAAGCGGTATATCGCCACTCAAGGCCCCCTCCCCGCTACTTTTACGGACTTTTGGACGTGAGTGTTGCAGTCTCTCTATTTCCACCTAGCGAATGCTGATAGATTGATTTGAAGTCTTTGCTGGGAACAGAATGTACACGTCATTGTCATGCTCACGAGGGAGGTCGAGAATTCCATGGTCAAGTGTGGATCCTACTGGACAGATAGCGAGTATGGTCCCCTTCGGCTGCGGTTGATTTCTACCACAGGCGCCTCCCCTCTACCTGAAGAACCTAGCTTGTTCCCAGCCCGGCCCGCTCCCCTTCGGCACCTGACAACCCCTTCTCGGCTACATCAACAATACCCCAAATCTCGTCACCATACCCGCAACAATGAAATCATTCGGCGAGTCTTCGAGTTAACAAATACCAATTATCCCGACGCGCCGTCCCGTAAGATTGTACATCTTCAATACCTTGAATGGCCCGACTTGAATGTTCCTGATGATCCCCGAGGCATATTGGAGCTCATCAAAGTGGTCGATGATGCTACGAAAGAAACCCAGGGTTCTGAAGACACAGCGTCTACCAATCCTGGTTCAACAAGCAGCGACAATTCATCCTCCATTTCCTCCACTGAAGTTGACGAGAGAACCGGTATTGCAAAACAGGCTTTGAGCGGGAAAAGCCCGGTTCTACTGCATTGTAGTGCTGGGGTAGGGAGAACGGGTGGTTTTATTGCTGTTGACACCGTGCTAGATGCGATCCGGCGACAATTGAGGAAACAAGGCAGCCGCGAAGGATCGGTAGGGGATGAAAACGCTATGGATGTCGACTTGCCTCCACAAACATCTCCTGCTCCTAACATTGTGTCTTCAGTAGCGCCAAAAAATGATGCAACCATGCCGGACCAGGGAGGAGAGACGATTTCGATAACCATCAACGCGGGAAATGGGCACAAAGCTTCCAAACGGACTCCAGGTTATGTGGTCCACGTTCCAGTTGTTCCAAACTCCTCATCCGATGGAACTGATCCTGAAGTTTCGGGTAGCGAAAGCTTGTTCAGCGATCAGATGCCGAGCTCGGCCAATATATCAACGAACACTCGAGCATGGGCGGAGAATGTGTCTCTCGACGATGGCATTTTGGCAGGGTCGAACCAACCCAAATCTCCACCCAGGATATCCGACTCAGAAATTCAGCTGCTACCGCCATCTCAAATCTCCCAGTCAAACATTCCCTCTGACTCGTCGAGCTCATCGAATGCCTCCCTCCTCGACCTCTCTGGCGCAAATGGACACTCTAATGCCAATGGTACCACCAATAATTACGCATTCCCTTTGTCCTCTTCCTTTGCGACCTCGATAGCTGCTATCTCCAGCCCCGACCCCTCTCCTCCGAGAGTCGAGGCCCCCTCGGTTCCCTCCATGTTTTTGTCAGTCGATCGGGTCCGAACTCGACCTGCCTCTGAACCCTCCCATCCTCCTAAAACAGTCGTTGATGGCTCGCAATTTGTCAGTGAGAAGGATTCCAGCTCACAGCAACAATCGTCGACGTGGTTAGGAGAGCCCCTACGAAACCGTTCCCCATCCCCCTATGGCGCGAACAACATCTGGTGACAGTTCTGCTAGTCCACGAAGGCGCGCTGTAAAACCAAGTTTTACTCTCCGAGCGCCACCATACACCGGTGGACTTTCGAGCGACGCTGAACCGCCATCCCGGTCGGTGTCGCCGTCAGCAGACGAAGGAAGTGTAGCGAGCCAGGTTTCCTCATATCACTCCTATTTGAAGCAGCATCACTATCAGCCTATACACCACCAGTCTCTCCCCGTCAGCCTGGATAGGCCGGACAAGCGGAAGAATATACGGAATCTTCACCTCCCTGCACCTGCCGAACGGTTGGTTTCTCCCGACAACTCACAATCGGCACCAACTGGAAAGAGTTCCGATTCAGCAACGGCTGTTGATTTCAAACGACCTCGTCCACTACATGGAACTGGTTCACCACCTGCTTTGACGTCGTTTGATGATCCTGTTTATGAAATTGTACAGGATATGCGGGAGCAGCGAATGAGTTTATGCCAGAGTTTGCGTCAATATGTGTTTGTGCATGCCGCCATACTCGAGGGTGCGTTAATGATCGTAGACGAGGAGAGGGAGTTGATGAAGGAGAAAGAAAGAGACAGAACTGTTGAGATGGCTGGGATAAGAATGGAGCCGGAGCGGCAAGAAAATCCTGAGAATTCGAGGATGATGCCTGTTGAGTGGTCAACTAGTGGCAGTAGTGATGCAAGCGGTAGTAATGCGAGCGTTGGTGTGTTTAGGAGTGAAGAGGCTTCTGAAACATCCAACGCCTCTGTGTCGAGGTTGGAGTCAAGACCCTTCCTTGGTCAGCCGGGGGTGACATCCATGTCTATGTCAACCGCGCAACCTTCCTCGAGTGCTGTTGTTCCCACCACAGTGGTGCGAGATGAGGGTGAAGGGTACTTCAGCAGTTTTGCTACCCAACCTCCGATCACGTTTGGTTTGACCAATGCTGAGGGTGTGGAAGAGAATCCATTTGAGAGCGTATTTTCCCCGAGACCGAGATTACCAGCTGGGGTACTTCCAAGCACAATTTCTCGATCTCGTCATGTGGCACTTGATGTCCACTTGGCTGGGAAGAGAAGTACGAGCCCCTCTGATTATTTCAGGGATCGTGGCGGTCTTGATGACGATCCTGGGTTGTTCAAAAGGCCGAGCGTGAAAAGAAAGCAGCCGAGCGGCGAAGGGGGCGATAATGTGACCAGAAAGCGCGCGACAAACCAGAGCTCCTCTCGGGAGCGCGAGCGGCGGATGGAGAGGCGGATGAGTAGCGGGAGTCATTCACATCCTCGGGATGGGGCCGTCGACGTCTTGACGTCTGGCCTTGTGCGGTGAGAGTATGGTTTATCAAGGTGTTAGCGCTATCATTTGGGTTCGTTCTTGGTAATATCGCTGGTCTCGTCGTGGACGGACGGACAGGAACTATCATATTCGGTCATGGACTCATTTACTCTTTTTTCCACTTTGGCAGTCCTTGGACCTTAATTCTTTTTCTCATATGGCATTTGGCTTTCTAATTATTCTCGTTCTCGTTCTCATATCCGGTCTTCTGTGATCATTTCTGCGTATTGGTCTTCATGCTGGGTTCCACCTCTCCCCTATCTCATATCGTTTGACTGGACATGGAGACATTGACTTCTACACTTGTGATTTCTGGTTGGTTAGCTACATAAGTAGTCAATCTCCTGTTCGGCGTCCATTTGTGGTTTTTGCATCATTCTCGAGGTTGTACATTACTGTGATAGTTATTCTGGATTTCCTGTGTGTACATGCAATCTAAATCATACTCATTCACTTGCACTAGTACTGCTTCCGTTTTACCACGAGCTCGCCTTCTCTAGTTGCATGATGCATCATCAAGAGGCCAACTACTGGATGTGCCTTGCAACACAACTGCCATATATGCTTGTACCTGAGGCCCGGGGCCTTGAGGCTTAATAGAAGTCATACAAGTTTAATTGTTTGGCCCCTTTTGATCCATGACCCGTCACTGCGGCTGTGCAGGTAAGCGTTGCTAATTACTTGTTGCTCTTTACCCCGAACTATGGCTTTTCTTCGGCCTCTCCAGTCCTGATCATGACCACTGATAAACATCTTCTCCAGTCATTTGGATCGCTCCCTATCGCTCCCTAGTCCTTCGAGGGCGGATCAGCTGTTTCTCAGGAATCAACAAGGGCAAATAGGATGGTGGGTATCTCAGTTCCAACAAGGGGTATGGACGAATAGGCGCTTCTCCCTCAACATACCGCCGAATAATTCCGGACATAAATCGAGGACAGGGTCGGGCGACCTCCTTTTCTGGCCTGACGCTGTGCAAGAAGAGGATGTGATAACGAACAGCGCCTTGACCTGGGAGGACTGTCAGTACTTTAATTGACCTGTGATTCTGCCCTTGTTTTCTTTTGCTCCCCTGCTGCTTCAACTCTGATCCCCTGCTCGGGGAGATACCAATGCGATCTGAGAGTTTGGATTGGGATACGAGGCCTTTGCCTCCAGGATGGTCGTTGGGTTATGACGAGGAGTGAGCGTTTCTTGTGTTGGTCCATTGCAGTTTATTGAATGATGGACTCTATTCGGCCGCTGTAGAAATCAAAGAAGGTGGGGCTCAAGGACTGAACATGCTTGAATGGTGAGGAAGCTGACTGAATACGAAAAGTTGCTATTTTCATTACGACACATCGCCGCCGAGCATATCATATACCCACCCTCTTGACATTGACACAGGGACTGATCCTTTGCAAATGCCCTCTGCCAATACAACTAGCCAACGTTCTGCTTCACGTCCTCTTCCCCGACCACCAGGCGCTGCTCCTCCCTACGAGCCAGCGCCCCTCCAGCCTCCCCAAAAGCAACCTCCGAGCCCTCCCTCAACACCACCAGCACCTCTACCTTCGAGTTCCCCTCCTACCTACTCGACTTTCATCAACCCTCCTTCACCGAAACTTCTAGCCTCCAGTGCGTCTCCACCAAAACGGGATCTCCAACGATCGTTCGTGATGCAGAATCCCCCACCGAAGCTGAGCCCCGCCCAACAGCTCTACGCGAGCTCATTTACGAATCGCGGACCTTCCGTGCCATCTCTTCCTCCTCCGTCGCTGCATCCACCCAATACTACCACGAGCCGACAATCTTTCTACAAGACTAGTGTTGCATCTCATGTCCAACCTTCTCCTCCCTTTCAGCAACCTAGATCCCCAGCTTCGACTATTTCCTCTCTCTCGTTGACCATGAGTCCGCAGATGACTTCATCGCCAACCACCATCACTTCATTTGTACCTCAATCACCTCCGTATTCGGAACGCTCATTTTCGGATGAGGGGCCGCAGGCGAATACCGCTTATCAAAACAACATGCCGCACCTGCGTAGCCGAACTGAACCTGATGGACCTTTCCGTTCGTTTATCAGTTCGCAGATCCATGATCAACAAACGGCGTCTCACCCGAATCGGAACACAGTTTACGGGCATAGCTTGAACCAGCCGACGAGAACGCTGTTCGATCTCAAGTATGTTAATGCTCAGGTGCCTAAACCGAAGGAGGTCAGGAACTTGAAAACGTTAATCAAGCCCCCTCCAGGTTCAGGGGAGTCAGGTGTGGCGCAGTCCGGAAATCATACCTCAAGTACATTGTTACCGCAGTCTACGGTTTCCCCGCCACCTAACGGACCAATCACCTTTGGCGCTCCAATTCATCCGCCAGATGCAGCTGCGCCAGTTGCCAATGTGTCTATGCCTACTGCACGACCTGCAGCACATGTTCCTTCACCGCCGCCCCTTGCAAATACTCAGTCGTCACCTGGATTTATCTCGCCTCCACCTCCACCACCTCTTCCGAACACTCATTCGCAGCATCAGCAGCCACAACTCTCACCTGTCCGACCGCAAACCTTTGTTCCATCGCACTCCCCTCCCGTCCAGCAACCTCAGCAGCCTCCCCATCAGTCACATCAGCCTCCTCAGCCTCCACAACCTCAATACGCCCATCAGCAGCAGCAATCCCAGTTTTCTCCTCAGCCCCAACCACCTCTTCAGCCCCAGTACACCACTCAACATCAGTACCAACAAGCGCCGCAGCAACAGCAGTATCAGCATCCGCAGGCTAGCCAGGCACCTAACAAGCCCGCTAAACAATCTAATGGGCTACTGCAAACCTTCGCCAGCGGGTTCGCCAATGAGCTTGGCCACAATGCAGCCAAAATCGGTACACAAGCACTTTTGTCGAGTCTGGGTTTGAGCAGCAACGACGACGACGACGACGATGATGATAGTGGAGGTGGAATTTTTGACCTCTTTTCCGGTGGCGGCGGCGATTCATCAGGAGGGAATAATGATCCCACGTCGACTACGACTGCTGTGGATTATGTGCCGGTAGCTCAGGATCCTGGTGTAGCAGTCAATCCAGGAGCATGTTATGTTCCTTCTCAAGGCCCGGGCGTGGTCTTCATTCCAGACTATCAGCCGACCTTTACCACCAATATCCAGTCGACATCATATAACTTCGAACTGGGAGGCGGTAACAACAATAACGGCGGTGACGGAAATGGCCTTCAAGCTCTTGCTGGCCTCCTCAGCCATGTTGGACATAATAATGGCCACTCTCAATCGAATCAATTGAACAATCACATTCCTCCGGGTGCCCAGCAACCTCACCTGTCTCAGTACCCAGCCCTGGCCCCTCACCAGGCGCAACCGCCAGGTTATAACCCATACCAGTACCATTGATTATCCTTATGCAACCTTCCAGCTTCCTATACCCAGTCCTCCCACCCTTCATTGCCTAAGAAGCCAAGAAGCACACTGTATTTCTACTCAACTGACTCCGGGATGCTTCTTACCGTCATATTTACATCCTCGTACATCTAAACGCCGGGCGAAGCTTTCATTTATGCTCTTCGTTCTCTAAGGATATCTGCCAGGTGCATTATGATTAAGTTATAAAGTGATACATTGACTCTAGACCAAATGAAGTATTCATCGGACGTATGGATACAAGGCGGGAAGTACGAAACGTGATTAAGCAAGAAAGAGTCGGGGTAAACTAAGAAAAGAACGTGAGCGTAATCGACCTAGACAGGTTAACCGAGGTCAGGAGGCAGCCGATGGTCCGGACGCAGAGTATTTAGATAGTCCGCGGGAAGATGAAGGATCACGTATATCATGATCCTACTGTGAAAGACTCTCCACAGCCGCAAGCGTCCTTGATATTAGGGTTCTTGAATGAGAATTTCGCACTAGTTTCATCTTCGTCAGAGCAGAATCATGACCAAGGAGATAAAGATAGACATACCTCAGTGCATCTTCCTTCCAATCCATCTCGCTTCCAATTATCGAAAACAGAGCCTTGGAGTCTATAAGCACCTTGACGCCGTCTTGTTCTACGACCTCGTCAAACTTTCCAGGCTTATCTACATAGTCTAAGTGGTATGATAATCCAGCGCATCCCTTGTTCCGTACTCCGATGCGTATGAGTTGAGGAGTTGGACCGCTTAACAGCGCGCGTAACCGTACAACAGCTGTAGGCGTCTACACGACAAATGATCAGTCAGCATTCAACATAATGAACAATCAATGGTGCAAGAACGAGGGGGAAAATACATTTGACGGGTAGAAGTCGTACGAGAGAGGAAAGAAATCTAGAGCACTCACAATCGTCAAAGCGGCCTTGGTCGATCGTATTCTAGGCCGGGGCTTTTCCGCTTTTGGTGCAGGAGGTGGTCGTGCAGCAACCTGAGGCGATGCCGCGTCATTTGAGAGTTGCGTTCCTTCTGGAGTGACTACTGGCGTGGCTTCCGGAAGTGGTGAGGGCGAAGGGGGTGCATGACGCTGCTGGTGCTGTGGTGGTCGGAGAGCCGACATCATTGCGCGCCGGGTAAATACGGTTGAACATGGAGTGGGCCGGTGAGTAGGGGATATAGGTGTTGAAGGGAATAGACGAGATGCATGTCTGAACCGCGAGAGATGCAGCGACGAGGACATGGCGGAGTGCAAGAGGAATGGTTCACTGAAAACGACACCGCTTTCATCGCTCTACTAAGGCCCGGCTGACACAATATGTTGTGCTTTATTTGCATGGACCTAATTAGCCAATCACACGCGACCTATTTCACGGTGCAACAACAGATAGATTGTAGATAAATAGTGTAACGAGTGCTAATCGATATGTAGTCGTAGTAAAAGATCTAGTTGTGCTATCTAAGTCTCTTGAACATAGTTTCCTGCCCAATCGTGAGTAAGCTGACACTATATCAAAAGCCAAAGGCTTACCGGGGAAGACACCCTCGTGACCATTCAATCGACCAGTCCACCAATCCTCCGTGCTATCAGTCCGTTGCACCAGCTCAATGCGATCGCCAGCATTGAACGACAGATCACCGTCGGCCTACAAAGGCACAATTAGTGTAAGCTATAGTGGTCACCAATGCTTCAATGGCACCAACCTGAGCAGCGAAATCGTACAAGGCAACGACATATTTTACAGCAGGGGCAGGTTTGGGCTTCGATTTGAGAGGTGGTGGTGGAGGCGCCTTCTTTGCCGCAGCTGCGGCTGCAGCAGATGCTGATCCGTTTGTTGGTGGAGATGGTGAGTATGGAGGCGGTGCAGCACCCATAGAAGATGAAGCCCCTAAAGACGGTGGTGGCGGAGCCTTCTTGTAGGCTGCTGCGGAAGACACGGAGCGGCTAGGAGGTGCAGAGCGCAGACTAGACCCTGATCCAGCCGATGAGGTGGCTGTCACAGCGGAGGGTGCTCGTTGCAGGTTGTTCTGACTCCTTTGAGCCTGCACCAGTCGTGCTTGGAGGCCTGTAAGCATTGGTTCATGTAGTATAGAGCAATTGACTTACAAACCGACACAATTCGCTTGACGATGTTCAGGTTCTCGATAGTATGCCAGGCATCTGTTCGCTTTTCTTCGTATGACTGCTCAATTGCGCTGCCTGGCATGTTTGTAATCTCATATTTGGCCGAATCGGCGAAACTGTTCATCTTCTCCAAAATAAGATAATAGATATTCAACCTATATGGTCACCGTGAGCATCGTTGAAAAAACAGATAAGCGGGATGACGGACTGCATGTAGAAGAACGAGTTGAACAGGGGATCGATGAAGTTGGTCGACAATTGCATGAACCGAGGGAGGTCCTGCTTCAGAGCAGTATTGATATATTCATATTCGTTGGTCGCAATTTCAAAGTCTTGTTCAAGCTGGGCAATAACAGTTAGCCGTATTGTTTTCTAGAGACGATCTCTACTCTCACCTTGAACAAGTTCTTCTCATCGCTCAGCGATTTTTCTTTCTTATCCCGCAGCTTTGTCAACGAATTGTTAAACCGATCATAATCTGTAAGCTGCGCGACATCAGCACCTCGCACATTGTCGGATTAAGTGGCACTCCCAACTCACCTTGTGATCTCTCTTGGTGATGGTCTTCCGAATTTGCTTCATGACCGTCACAAGTTCCTTGGTGGGTCCCAAAATCCGACTTTCAATCAATTCGAGTTCAGGTAACACAAGGGTCTTTAACTCCTCCATCGCGGTCTCGTAGCTCCCAACGCTACGGATAGTTTGTTCAGCATCAGGCTGTTTGCCCAGCAGATCGTATTCGCCAGCAATAGGGTTGAAGATAACTGAAAAGTGGGTAGCAAATCCATGTCCATGGGTGAATAGTGCTGTTCAAATGCTTGAGTTTATTTCTTTTCGTGCCTAAAGTAAATCACGCACAAGTAACAGCCTCGCAGAACACTTTGGTATCCTTGATCAGGCGCTCGGCTGCAGTCTCGAGATTCGAAAAGTGTCGGTTATAATCATCGAACTCGACATCCTTGGACTCTAAAATCGGGCATCACAAGATCCGAGCCCAGATAGGATAAACGGGAGAAGAACAGAACATTGTCAGGTTGAGTATAGCAAACAACCACACGAGGGTCTATATCTTAATCTCACTTTTGGACATTCCAATCTTGCTAGTGACCTGGAACGGGGTCCTACAGGCCGTCAAAACCTCTTCACACGCCCAGGCGCAAGATATACATACCTAGCAAGAGCCTTGCCGATGCCCTTCATTGTTATGAGGTATAGAGGGGGTGTGGAGGTGTGGAGGAGACAATGATGACCTATAAACGGTGTAAGGGCTGAAACAGTGGGACTACCGTTACGGTGCTGTGCTTTTCGCACGCTGCATCAAAATCGGAATCCAAGTCTCGAGGGCTTTAAACACTGCCAACAGTCGTCGCCCCACGACGAAGACGGACAACACTAGCCGATATCTTTGTCGTTGATTGACCGGCAAATTTCTTGAATTTGATTCCTCGAAGTTTGAGTTTATGAGCACTACGCGATTACATAGTCATCACCATTGAGCGCCTCACGTGGAGATATCTGATCAACTCCTTAATTTATTACCTATTCATGCATACTCCGGCTCCGATTCCAGTCAAAGTACTTTCTTCGCTCCCACCACCACCATGCCCATCAACCAACCATCCAACCAGATCAAGTACGCTCTCACTCGGACTGATCAGGCACGGAATTCTGATTTGACCTCGTCAGGCTCACGAACGTATCTATAGTTCGTCTGAAGAAAGGCGGCAAGCGATTTGAGGTTGGTTATTTAGTCGACATTTTGCCCTGACACCATCTGACCTTCTACTTACAGATCGCATGCTATAAGAATAAAGTACAAGAATGGCGGAACGGAGTGTGAGTGCCTTTCATTGACGGCAATTTCGACGAGAGTCCGACGAGCCAAGTACTATCTTCCAGTGAAACCAGCCTAGACGATGTTCTCCAAGTCAGCAACGTATTCATCAACGTCTCCAAGGGTGAAGTTGCGAAGCACAATGACCTTCAAAAAGCGTTTGGAACCTCAGACGTTGATAAAGTAGTTAATGAGGTGAGGTTTCCATCCCTGGCTCATACGTCATCGGAGGGAGAGGTTGACAGAATCGGTTAGATTCTCAAGAAAGGAGAGGTCCAAGTTAACGAGAAGGAGCGCGAACATGATCTGAGTTCACTACGCAAAGAAATTGCTACCCTCGTCGCCGAGAAAAGTGTAGATCCCGCCACACAGACGCCTTACCCTGTCGGTATGATCGAGAAGGCAATGGCGGAGGCTGGGTTCAGCGTCAAACAAGGAAAGACAGCAAAGAGTCAGGTACGTCATTATATATATTCTCTACGGAGGCAGCTAGCAGCTAGCTAATCATACTGTTTCAGGTGTCAGAGTGTATCCGACTACTTCAATCAGACTCTAAACTTCCGATCCAACGTGCACGGATGCGTGTACGAGTAAATGTCCCTGCTGCAGATAGCGAACGGCTACGCGAGCAAATCACTAAATTCGGCGACAAGATAGAGCACCAGGGGACCCACGAGGAAGAGTGGGAAGTGGTATGTTTCTTTGTTGCTAATCCAAGATCGAGACTAAGAAGATCGATAGACCATGCTCATCGACCCAAGCGCCTTCCGAAGCATCAACGAGCTTCTACAGAAAGAGGTCAAAAACCGTGGGCGGATTGAAACACTTACCTTCGCCGCTACAGCAAGCACCTGAGTCATCTAGTCCTCTGCGGTGCCGCAGAGCAACACCCTTCTGTAGACCACCGCCTATATTGCTGTAATAGTACATATGCTATCGTTGCTATAGATTCACGTCACTCAAGATTAGTCCTCTCATAACTCGATTCCAGTTATCGCCCCAGTCGGTCCACACCCACTGGTCGTTGGTATCATCAACTGCAGCCTTCGGCGAATGGGCGTGTGTTCGAGATTTGGACGGGTTCTGAAGCGACTTTGCAAGCCTTTCCAGATTTGTTGGATCTGGGAACGACACTAGAAGCTCCTGGTGAAATGTGAGATTCAATCGCTGAGCAAAAACAACCAGAAGAGCTCACCTCAATTTGCTCAGCCAGCTGTGCCGCGTCAGAGAATACGAGCCCATTCACTCCATCTTTTACTAGCTCGTGTAGACTGGATCTGAGTTAACAACCGCCGAAGACGAAAAAGGACCATTTCACGCACCAGTCGAACTTCAGCGCGCAAACAGGCAAACCACATCCAAACATATCCACGACTTTCATCGGTAGGTCGAGCGCGGATGAACTCGAATGCAGACATACACCCAAGTCCGCCGAGCCTAAAAGTACTGGGTAATCTTCTGCCTCCAACCATAAGCTCACACACCGGACCCATTTCCAGTTCTTCTGCAGCTCGCCGATCTTCTTCATATACATGTCCTGAAGAGGACCTTTGCCTGTGACTATCACAAGGATTTTCGGCAGTGGGAGTGAGGGCTTCGAAGAGGCGCGAACCTCGTAGATGCTCAACGCCTCAAGAAGAATTGAGAAATCTTCGTCGGGTGTCCATGATGTGCTTGACACGAGTAAAGCAGGTCTGTCCTGTCGTCGGTTTGGGAGTCTAATTTCATGGTACGTTTGTTGGTTACTGGCTTCAACACGGGGTGTCCCAAGAGGTGAAGTGTCAATGAGAGAAGCTGATGTAGATGATTTCGTCCCGTATGGGGATTCTGTAGCAGGTTTCATCGAGGGCGTTTCGGAGGGTGGTGGAGTGGTCTGAGTAAAAGGAGTAGAATACGGAGGGGATGAGGAGGGAAGGAAGCCCTGCAGATTGGACTGGGCGAAAAGGGACGTTCGGAGACGTTGGAACAACTGCAAGATGATATTCGGTCGGGTTTCAATAGGAAATGTGGATCACGAACCTCGTGTGTTTCTTGTGGAGACGAGCGATGGAAGTGGTGTGGAGGTCGGTCGTATAATACAACCTTCTTGCCTCTAATAGCTTAGATGAGCTCTGGAACATTTAACGAGTAAAGTTGCAATTACTGGAGGTCCCACTCTTTAACCAGGTGATCCTTCATGGTTGAAGTCACGAACAAATGTGCATATGCATAGCGACCAAACGTCTTCTCGAACCTATGCTTTATTATTCAGCGCGTCAGACATTCTTGGCTCAGGCGAATACTCACCATTTTGCAATGCGGACAAGAGGGTGTTTCGCTCCGACCTTCAACGCCAGAATGCTATATCCTAAATTGTGCCAGTCGATAATAACTTTGCATCCTCTGATCTTGCCAACAAATTGAACAAGAAGTAGCGTTGGTATACTCGGAGGGTTCTGGTATGCGAACATAAGTATTTTCCGGCACTATTGACGCGTTGTTATTACCTGAACGAGGATGAACTCTGGCGGGACGCGAATTAAGAACACAAGTACGATCAGAATGGCGGAGATTTGATGCAAGACTTTCAATGGTCCTGCAAATATGAATGGTAGTCCGCTAATAATCTTCGGTGGTTCCGGAAGATAGCGTAATCGAAGTTTGGGGAGACGTTTGAGTGCTGGTATGGGTTTCGAGCCTGAATTATAGGACACGTAGTCGAGGCAAGGTAAGCAAAGTATTATGGATCCCTAGCAGAAGGACACACCCCCATATCCAATCAGGTCAGTCTCAAAATCATTCTCTGCAAAACTCTGCGCATGATACATCATCCTTGGGCTTCGTCCAATGTCCCCGAGAACAAGTATAGCTACAGAACGGAGCGTATGACGATTTCGAGGGCGGAGGAAGGCTATGGCCTTCCAGGCGAGCAAGCCCAAGACCAGAAGGAAGAGAAAGTCGGGTAGTGCATCCTTGACATCCTGTATTGGAGGCTCCTTCATACTATACTGGAATAGAGAAGCGTTAAGAGTGGCCAGAAAGTGCGAGGCGAGTTATTCTTTCTTAGTGAAGGTTGCCGCCTTCCATATGCGGTAATTCCCCCATCTGCCGCCGGCAACCCGGGATTTGTCAGTTACGCCATAACTTGCGGATCCACCCTTCACCGCCTTGCACGCTAACCACTACATTCTACAACTATGGCATCGTCTATAGCGAGCTCGTCTCTCAGAAACTCTGCTAGGCTCTCCCTCAAGGCTAATATGAAGAGGATGCCTGGTTCAGGAAAAGTTCTACTAGCCGGAGTCAGTAGCTTTTTCTGCAACTTGCGTTCACTGTGCTTCATCTCGGAGCACTCTTGCTTCCGCTACATCAATACCACTATGGAGGCAAATGGACAGAGTCTCTTCATGGACACCTCCCCTTGGTGTGGATTATTTTTTGCTATGCTAAAGCACCCCATCCAACTAATTTTTTGCGATCAGCACGCTCTATGTTCATCCAGACTGAAACGACGCCAAATGAAGATTCACTAAAGTTCATCCCTGGAGTACAAGTGATGGGTGAAGGCACCGCAGAGTTCCTCGATACACGTTCGGCGCTTGTATCACCGCTTGCCATTCGACTTATGGGTGTTGAAGGTGTCACCGGAGTCTTCTACGGTCCAGACTTTGTCACGGTCTCGAAAGACTCTGAAAACACATGGGCGGTGGTAAAACCCGAGATATACTCTATTCTCATGGAACATTTCTCTTCTGGGCAACCCCTGTTCCGCAGCCAAGAAGACCGAGAGGCTGCCGGACCCCAAGATACCAGGATTCTTGATACAGACTCGGAGACTGTAGCAATGATCAAAGAGCTGCTAGAGACGAGAGTTCGACCTGCAATCATGGAGGATGGCGGGGATATTGAGTACCGAGGCTTTGACGAAAGTGATGGAATTGTCAAAGTCAAGCTAAAGGGCAGCTGCCGAGGATGTGATTCGAGTACTGTCACACTTAAGAGTGGGATTGAGCGTATGTTAATGCACTACATTCCCGAAGTCAAAAGCGTGGAACAGGTGAGAGCTTTTCTTTGAGCCGAGCATGCTTAAATCTCACAGGCGCTCCACTCTGCAGATCCTCGACCAGGAGGAAGAGGTGGCTCTCAGCGAGTTTGAGAAGCTTGAAAATAAGTTGTCGCAAAACGGCAAGAAGGATTCGGAGTAAGTAATCTCTTTTGTGTCCTCAACTTGAACGCAGTGGCATTCATATCGACTTCCAGTATGGCTCAATATATGTCTCCATAAACCACGCATTGGATAGCGGCTCCAAAATAGAACAGTGCTGATTTGCTCTCCTGAGAACACTATTTCCATCTCCAGCTTATCTGATTGGTTCTTTCTTGTGCATCTGTCGTCGTATTATTCACGATTGACAGTCCAGCGCTCTACCATTGATCCAACGAGGTGCTGAGTTAACACGAACCTCGCGAACACTAATGTTACGACCGAGGAGTTGAGAAACTTTAGACTTCTCCCCTTGGCCCCCTTGACACCGCCTTTGAGAATATGTATTCGTTGGGTCCCACGAATTCACTTACCTTGATGCGCGCTATCCCTTTCGGGATTGGAAATTCATTGGTGTAAGTACAGCGTGACAGTTACTTTATTTGGTGAAATACTCTTCGCAGAAAGCAGCGCTGGAAACTCTTTCCGCGCAGAAGATGTTCAGAACTCATATAAGGTCCCGCTGGCCAAATGAGCTGCAAAATCGATGACGGACGTAACGGACGCATGGGGAAGGAGGATGTGCCTTGGTTGAAGCGCTGTGACATGTGACGTCAAGTGACCTGCACAGTGCAGATGTGCCTAAGCATTTCCCTGGCTCACTATCCCTGGCTTGACCATTCCAGACCGTCATAAATCCTTATATCACTCCTTCCTCCCACCACCCTTCCCACCGGTCTCCTCTCGGACTTGAAGTTGACCACCACCAAGTTTGCTGCAGTCAGTCTGCATCATCCTCCGAACAAATGGTTCGTGATGCACGACGGCAACACACTGGTAGACTCACCACGCATTTATTCCCCGTTTTCTAGGTCTACGTCAATAGCAAGAAATTCGCTTGGTAGGTTTCATAAGTTATCATTCTACTTCACTTGTATCCTCATACCACCTCGTTCAGTCAATCATGCATTAAAGGCCACCGATCTTCATCCTGCCATCATACCGACAGGCCACTTTTCGAGATCAAGAAGAAAGGGCGCCCCGTCTCCCAGTGCGACAAGTGCAGGGAGCTACGACAGTCCAAGAGATTTCACTCTAAGTGTACCTGCACTCCCAAGTCTGATCCCGCAAGCCGTGGGGAGGTCCTAGCGTCCACGACTTCAAAGTGTGCGTACGCTATCGTAGCCGCAGGCTCATGTCCCCTTGACTAAATGCCAACTTCACAGCGCGCAGGTTCATACCGATCGTTCCGGCCTTACCAAATGGACTGCGAGATGTTTTTGCCTCATCGCAAGTTCCAACTTCGCTCCCCCCAGACGCCCGTCAGCGAGGTATTTTCGCTATTTATATCGCTTAGGTGAACTCGATCAAATCACTTACATTTGACTTAGTGGATACCTTGCTTAACCCGTGCACCTGCAAAAGCGTTTGGAAATGTAACTGTCAAGCTGTTCAGTTATCGTCTCCGACTGACAAATCTGCAACGGAGTCAACCGGGGATCTAGCTACACTTGCTCATGTGGCTACGATGAGCTGTTGTGATTCTTCGTTAGTATAATCTTCGTCATTATCATTTAAACCTCAGCCTCATGGCATAAATCGCTCTCCTAGAACGAATTGCTTGGCGCCTTCTTTACCTTCTGGATTGGCTCGCCGTAACAATCCTCGAACCCCCCATCAAGGCTCGAACAAAAGAGCAAAGCACCACCATGATCACAATCACACCAAGCATCGGCAGACTCCTTCCCCAGCCTTGGAACTCCCGCCGATCCAGACCTCGAGCGAATCGCTACCACTCCTTCCGAATGAAGTCCCCGATTTTGGATTCATGCCACCAATCAGCACTATAACGTCACTCGCTGGCTCAGGATGTACGTGTGGTGTGGAATGCGCGTGCCCTGGATGTATAGAACACCGCGGGCCCAAACACGCTGCGACAGATCTGGACGATTGTACGGATGGACATTGCGCATCATGCATCGATAATCAATCGGGTATCGCACTTCCAACTAGCTCATCCCCGTTCTCGTCTGCTTCGGCTGCTTCTTCCTCGACTTCCTCGTCTGTGGACTTCATCAACAAAAGCGCTTCTCTCAACCGTTTCTTCGCTCGTGCCGCCGCATTGCCACCCCCGCCGCCCCGAATGGGTAATGGCGTTCAACTTGATCCCCGCGAAATTGGCTCCGGTCCGGTTAATGCCTCACCTGTTAATCTGCCAAAACTGGAATGTTGCGGTGGCAGTTGCAGCTGCCCAAATGGTCGATGCGGATGTGGTTCATCCTGTGGGGGCTGTTGTGCAGATATGGACGCTCCTTCACCCCCGGATGAATCGCAAGTTATTTTCGGTGCCTCTCCAGCTGTTACCCCTGGGAGTGCCGTTGAAAGTGTTGTGGCGCCTCAATCAACAGTTAATACTGCTCCTGCGCCACAGAGAAGCTGCTGTGCGGGCAAATCTACATGATCTGTCAACTCATTTTGTGGCCTCATATGTTCCTTCAATTCAAATTCGTTCTCGTCTCTTATTGTATTTTTATGGTAGCGGCAATTACGCCATTTTTTTTTTGATTTCTTGTGTAGATCTATTACGGGCAAATGGGCTAGCGAAGAGTTTGTGTTGCCGCGGACTTGAGAAGCTGGATGGAAGGATAGTGCTGCTTCTTGACATAAAATTTTCGTGGTGTAGCAAAACTGGAACTGTGCATTGAGGTCGTACAGGTCGACGGTCGAGCTTGTACTGCACTGTACATATCTGCCATTGATATACAACTTGATATACACTGGGAGAGTATTGAATTCCCATATCTGAGGTCTGAAGCATGATCTAGCCATCTCAATGAAAAAGACTGAATCCGAAGAAAGGTGACCGCCTATTGATTCATAATTACACACTTATGCAGTCTTTCGTCAGTTGAATCAAACAAAAAACTCGTAAAGATACATACGTGTCATCTGGCAAGGGAAGCATATGGGTATTCGAATGGGGGAAAACTAACAACCCGAGAGTGACACTCACCATCGTAATGAAATTGCGTCTGAACCACGGGGCCATTATTTATTTGAAAACATATCACAGTCAACAATTGCACTGTACCTTTTTTGGATTGTCAGGAGCATTGCGAATGTATCGATCGTTGTCAATGGGGCTGAGGAACAGCACACTTCAGGCGTCATACAGAAAGCCTCCGTTGAAGCCACTCACCGTTCCTTCTTCTATTGCGTTGATAAGAGTAATATGACGCCACGATCCAGTTATGCGGGGGTGTGTAAATGAAGATGCGGCAAACGTACCTTGCAGGATGCGAGCATGCTCTGCAGAGTTACACAGACCGCTGTGACACTCAAAACGGGAGACCATTCGTTCCCAAGGATAGACGCGCAGATCTGGAGAATGACATCAGCAAGCCATTCAACGAGGAGAGTAGGATAGGATTGACATGGCCATTTGAATACACATGCTATGATTCAATTTGGGTCTCGTGAGTGCAGGTCGAACAAAACAGGTTGAGTGGCGTACAGGATGGACTGGAGCTTGACGGCCCTCCGTAACCACAAACTGAACAGCCGGTGAGGATATCGGGTATTGAGAGTCAAATCGGAACTGGAGAGTGTACACTTCGCCCTAATAGCGCATTCACTCATGGAATATATCGGCGAAATTTGAGTTACCGAACCTTGTACTGCGATTCCCCCATGACCTCAATCGTGAACAACCATTTGGCATAGTCCTCTGCTTCAAGGAGCGTGATACCTGTTTTCTCAATGATTCAATCAGCTCAAGAAACCTACTCTCTTGGTGCACAAAACGCACCAACTGGGCAACCCTCATTATGGATCTCTTTGAGCTCCTTCGCGAGCCTTCTAGCGGCGATTGAAGCCATGTCAAGAGAAGATACGGATGTCAACCACTAGGGTATATAGAATACGAGCTAGTCGCCTGAGACTGGGTAGGAAGGACCGAAGAGTCTCGCGTGGTTCTCCTGTATTGGGTCCGCTGAACGATCGTGAAAGCTGTGTTTAGTCTCGCAAGAACGCCCGCGAACGAGGAAGGCGTGATTGGTTGACTGTCTGTCACGTTGGAAACCGTCAAGTGCGTGACCCAAGTATCAGATACAAGATGCAGAACGCGCTAATCGCTGTTGTCAGAGGATTCTGGCAGAGCTGGCAGTGGCCTGGGCCAGTACAATCCCAAGGGCCAACTGCATGATCGAGATCTGGAGGCCATTGACAAACAAAGCCAAATCATAACCCTCCATAAAAAGCCACTTGACCGGTTTTCTATTTTCTTCTTATGTCATTCGCGTCTCTGCTTTAGAGTCACTTGTATTCCCATAATCACAGGAGGGAATTGCAGGCGCTCGTGGAGACGCAGATCAACTCCATACCGCGTCACAACAGAAATGTGCACCATAATGCACAGACCTATGTGGCCTGGTTTGGGATATATATCATCCATACACCGTATCTTGAATACAAAATTACATCTTATCTATTCCTATCATGCTTGCACTGCGTCTGCTGTTTGGGCTTCAGTAATCCTGCGCTCCCTATCGACGTTAATATCGTCTAAAATTTTCTTTGCTCCTGTCTCAATCAAGATTTTGGCCAACTTCGCCCCGACTTCCTCCGCCTCCTCTACACTCGATACCTTTTCCTTCAATGTGTGCTCGACATGTTCTTGTCCGTCAATGGAGGTCACTGAACCGGTCAGTGTCAACTCTCCAACTTCTTTGCTTTGCCATTCTATACCCGATGCCACACCAACTGGCACACTACAACCTCCCTCCAGGACGCGCAAACAAGCCCGTTCTGCAAGGCATTTCCATTGGGTTTCTGTGTGCGTGATTATCTTGCAAAGCTCGATTGCTTCCTTGTCGTCGCTTCGCACTTCGACGCCGAGCGCTCCTTGAGATACTGCGTAAAGAAGTGTTGGTGGACCAAGATCAGTGGTTATGCGATCGCCCATTCCGAGTCGTACAAGGCCAGCCTTTGCAAGTATAAGGGCAGCGTATGGCCCGTCGGGCCCGTCTAATTTAGCTAGTCGAGTATTCCTGTTCGCAAAATTAGTAAAATGAGAATCCCAGTGTAGACCAAACTTCACAAGTTTCCGCGCTGGTGGGTTGCTCTGTCAGTATTGAGAAAGTAGGACTGCTGCGAACCAACATACCACGTCCAAAAACTTGAGCTTGGGGTACTTCCTCTTCAACTGCGCAACTCGCCTGACACTACTCGTCCCCACCACACTCCCCTCTGGCAGCTCATCGAGGTTCTTCCAAGGCATTCCTCGCTTCACTACTAGACTATCCACAGGATCCTCTCTCTCTAAAACAGCACCCAGATAACATCCATCAGGTAGGGTGGTCGGTACGTCTTTGAGCGAGTGGACGAGCATATCAACGTCGCAGTCTTTCAACGCCACTTCCAGCTCTTTTGTCCAAAGCGCTTTGCCTCCCAATAAATACAACGCCTGCGACTGGTTCTTATCTCCCGCAGTCGACATGAACGAGGTGCTAAAAGTTGGGACTGTCGTCGCATTACTCTGATTTGCTGGGAATTGCTCCTGAAGTATTGCAAGAACATTGTTGGTTTGAATCTGTGCAAGCTGGGATGCACGGGATGCAAGGACGAAATTTCGGGGGGATGGCGTGGTCATTGTCGCGGTTGGTTTGTACACAGGTTTAACGGATAAATCACATTTTTAGTGGGCACTGGGAGATGATTAGATCGACCAGAATTAGAACATCCACGTGCTACTTGCACCCGATCACTTTGAGCTTGTCCCCCAGGCTGTCCCGACTCCCGAGACGCCTCAGAGCAATTGCGCCACAATGGCGCTCATAAATTAGTACATTAGTCTGGCTCCTGCTCAAGGAAATCCTTTCAGTCCGTTGAGCGGAGCCGGATGAATCCCCACGATTTCCACTTTTGAGTCTTCTGGCTCTTTATACGACTATTGCTAGCAATAAACTTTTGGTCTTGCATTTGGGGATCAACTGTCGGGGATCAACTGTCGAGCTTCACTAATCTGGGCCTGGCCTGCGTATAATCGCGACGTTCAGACTGTGAGTGACCCAGATTTGATCGTAGTCGGAGGGCCTGAAGGACGATTTAGGAAGAAACTATAACACCGGCTGCGGTTTCACGAGGCAAAAGTTCGTCGGAACGCCGCGTCAACCACGGGGGACATAACTTGTTACGTGATACAAGGGTTAGGAGAGGGGATAATGGGTAATACACAACTTGGATAACAGAGAATACAACGAAGCAACGAACTACACAGAGGAGAAGATGACTGATTAGATAGCTACACGAAACGAGAAATATCTATAACACATGGTGCTAGGCGGACAGATACCCTTCAGCCAAAATGACTGATGGAGCAATGAAAACATGAGAGACAGTCAAGGTGGTATTCTCGAGTCATCCTATGTATCAAGGAGCTCTCTCGGCATGTCCGCAAATACAGCTGCTCCAACGCCGGTGACACCGAGCTGGGTCATACAAGCAGCAGTGTGTCGATATGCCATTTCCAAGGTTGGTCTGACAGGCCTGCCTTGGGATTCTGTGAAGTCAATGTTAGAGACGTTTTTAGGTATTTCCGTGAGGACTCACTCAGAATTGCCTCATTCAGTTCGTTAGCCAATGCAAGACGAGCATCGTGACCAGCTACTTCCGCAGTGCCACCTCCAGCTTCTAGCGGATTGTCCCAAGCAATCACACTCGAAGCTTGCTCGAACATCTGCCTCAACTCGGGACGTTTCTCGAGTTTGAACTCATTATTGAAGTTCTGCCCATACTCGATTGCCCGTGTCAGAGCAGCTTCAAAGTCCACCGACGTGGGAGGTCGAGAGCCGTAGCTGCTGCCAGAAGGTGACCTAGGAGGTACTAACTTCGACCGTTGGACTGGTGGAGGATAGGCCGTTGGGGCGAACGAATACGCATCCTCATCGACATCCATGTTCATGCCGTCGTCGTCCAAAGTTCGTCGACTACTGCTTGGCTCTGGAAGATCGTCGGGAGATTCCTCGCGCCCCTTCCCGTTGCTCATTCTTCGTTTGATCTCGTGGGCCTCCAAAATCAACTCTACGAGCTTCCTGCATCGAAGTTTAAATCGGATAAGCCCATCCTCGGCCTCCAGCACAGTCGGGTAATATCTCTGGATATCCTCAAGTGCAGTATCAATGTTGCCATTGATCACGGAATTGACGATGCCTGTCCGCCGCTCGATATCACCCTCAAAATCATCCAGCTCATCTCTCTCTAGGCTAGAGTCCATGTCAACGTCACTTTCGGGCATTTTGCTAACGCTGGATTGTTGTTTATGGAATGCCCGGGCCGCTTTGGCATAGCCGTGATGAACAAGATACGATAGTACTAGCTGATTCAAGACGGATTTCGACTCGTCCTCTGACAATGCGGAGGGAGGTTCTGTGATCGTGATGAGGCTTTTGATGGCATTCTTGTGGTAACGTCGACGCAGCAGAGTTGAATCGAGGGGTGTCTTCATGATCGTGGCCCATGTGGCGTTTCGCCTTTGGTGGACGTGATCTTCGATGTCAAACCTGAATGATTCGTGTCCAAAGTTTACGCGCACACAATCTCCTGAATGACGCAGGCCGATGACAGGGTATAGCTTGATGTTATCCTTGCCAACGTCATCAAAAACGGGGCCTTTGCATCTGCCTTAGATGCAGTATCAAACAAGTAATGAGCAATTGCTTACCAAGGAAAGTTGAGTTCTTGGTATAAAACATTTTATGGGTCGTGAAATCAATTCCACAACCTATAACATCACCAACTGGAAACCAAGGGAATGAACTCAGTTCTTTTGCAAAATATGCTGCACTTATCCACCTACATCCAAAAGTCTGAGCATATGCGACGCCAGGTCTCCCATTTTCATAGGCATGTCCGTCATCTCCGTAATAACCCCAGGAGCTCGGTTCCCAGCCAGGAAGTCGGGAGAATTTCACAGCGGGAGATGCAAAGCTGCTACTAAGGACATGATCATAGCGATGCAAGTAGCAATACTCACCCAATGCTGATATGACTATGGTTGAAGATGTAAGCATCAGTGGTCAGCCCATAGCATTCTGAGTCAGCACCATACACACCTCTTTTGCTCTTTGCATCTGATTTCCACCTCAAAGTAGTAGATGCCACAAGCAGGTGGGACAGGGTGGTTTGCTCTCGCGTTAGCACCATGTTCTTTATCACTGTTGTTCGTGCCTAGATCATTACGGGCTTATGAATAATTCTGCAAGAAGGAAAGAGCTCAAAGACAAGATGCACACCATGGTGTGAAAGCTCTCTGCCGTCGTGTGACACAGAAAGTGAGCTTGAGCGTTCTTGATCACTCCACCTTGTTGGTAGAGGGTATGTCACTTGTTCTTCGGGAATAAATGGAGCTGGTGTAGAGCGAGAGTTTCGAGGGATCGGAGGAGGACTCGGGCTGGTATCTTCATCGCTATCTGTTGAGGGTGACATTGCATAACCATGAGATGGAACACCTCTCGCCGGCGGTGTAACCTTCCTTGGAGGCGCTGGCCCTGTGAGGGCTGGCGAAGGCGTTTCGGTGACCAGTAAATTCCGTAAAGCAGAATGTTCCAGATACGCAGGTCTTGGGAAGGACACGGGCGTCGTATTAGGTAGTAGAGGGATACTAGGCGTATGCCGCTGTGCACTGACAGATCGTCCACCAACGCCGCTTGTCCGCCGCGTTTGAGTTGGAGACTGAGGTTGTGCACAATTACTGTCGACGCTTTGTGAAGCATCTGGAATAGCATGAACTACTCTTGGCTCAAAGTTGGTGCTCACTCGCACTGGCGGGCGACCTTGGTGGCTCATTGAAAGAGTCGCCGAACGCGAAAGTAGTCTCGTTGGTGAAACTGATACTGAGACGGAATCATGGATTGACCTATGGCTCGCCGATACACTCCTTGCTACGTCAAGGCCTCCCGCGCGATGAGATAGTCCCTGAGTGCTTGAAAGGCGGGGACGGGAGGGTGATATGGACGGGATAGAGATTACTGACTCGATGTTACGTGTTGATGACGAGGCGGAGGGATTTCTCGGAATTGGAATGCTCGAAGATCGTCCAGGACGGCTGGTCATGATCGTAGAGACGGTGAGGAAAATTCAGCAAATCAATGGGAGCTCCAAATAGGTCTTAGAGGTAGAGATAGTAGCTCAAATCCCTAGGGAAAGAAATGCGGGGAAGGAGAAATGGTGAGGAGCAATGCGGGGAAACCGAGGGCAAGCGGTTGAGTGATAACTCGTGACCCTGTCACATTCGACATTCACGATCATCGCCATCACCTCTCTTACGCGTTCATCTTCGTCTCGACCACCATGGTATGTCCTATAAACTTAATGTGCGTCGAACGCGACTGACAGACGGTAGGATCCTTCACTAAGACTTGTACCCAAGAGCAACGAGAAGTTTGCCTCTGTTTCTGACACGGCCAATAGTCTTGGCTTGCACGATACCCTTACTTATGGGCCGCGTAATCTCGCCACCGAGGTCAAGTCCACAGGAGGACTCAAGGAGAGACTAGAAAACGTCAGTTGAGCACATATATCTTCCTCGACGCACTAGCTTACTTGGGTTCAGTGGGAAGAGACTCAGGACATGACGAAGCTCACCATGTTGCGCAATACATTTGGCATGCATGCGCCCATGCGCCTGATGATGGAACGCAAGCTCGTTGCTTCGGTATATACTTCCATGTTCCACGCGAGACGAATGACCATTCACGATCTGAACCAGGCACCCACCTTCCCCGGAATGCCCCAGTCAAATTTGCAGCTGGATATCTTAATGGGCCGCGATGAACTCATCGAGCCTGCAGACATTTTCCTCGGTTCGTTTCTAGATTTCTACAAAAACCAAAGCATTGACGTATTCCTCGTAGGCATGGAGTCTGGACCTTCAATAGATGCCCGCAAAGAGTTAGAGAAGAAATACCGTGTTTAAATTTGTCCTCTTTCTATTCATGTATCAATAGGATTTCAATCTTGAGCGAACAAGCTGGTATTCAGATGTTAACTCTCCACAGCAGAAACAAGATATCTATAATTTAACTTTGCCGAATGCCATACATCTGATGATCATGACACTACCCATGGTTCTTCCAGGAGTTCGGTGCCCTCGCACTGAAGAATGCCTTGTACGACGACGTTCTTCGCGCTGACAACACAACCTTCCAGTAAAGGAATACCAGGGAACGCATACGATCCACATATCCAGATTCCAGGGCTTCTTCGACCGAAGACTCGACCAGCCCCTTGCAAAGGGCCTAGCTTCGTTCTCGCAACAGCTGGGCACTCCCACCACCTCCTATCCTTAATTTCGCATAAGGCCCGCAAAGCTTTCCTGGCCTCGACTGTTGGCACTGCTCTCTCCAACCTGGCGATGCTTAAGATTGCATCTCTCCTTGGGGGTATAATGGGGTTGGTCGTCTGATAGACTGTCGGAAGGTGAGCTGGATATCCTTCTGGCTTGGGCAAAATGTGTGTAGTCATTGTATGTGAGCTCGACACGCAGACAGAAGGGTCTCCTTGTGAGTGCTTCTCCGAAAAGGAGAGCTCATGGCCATGATAATATATCATGTTTAGCTCGCGGCGATCTTGTATATCGTCGGGTAAAAGGGTATTGTCGGTGTGATTGACGACCACAGAAGACCGGTATCGGAACTTGCCCAGTACCTCTGCTTGTCGTACTAGATTCTGTTTGAAGATACTCGGCGGCGATTTTGCGCATGCAGATATTTTCGAAATCCAATCGTGGAGAATCGACGCGGCGGTCTTCGCTTCTGTCGCAAAAATGACATGATCAAAGCCGTGGAAAGTCTCCTGCTTCCCAGACTGATTTGTACACGTAACCGAAGCCAAATGAGGCGTCTTCGGATCCAGAGATATCGAAGTGATGGGAGCAGAAAGGTGAATGTTCTTTGTGTCCTTGCTTAGCTCAGCCACCACATCGCGAACACCATTGGCCAGGACATAATGGCGCGTACCAAATGTCAGCCAGATTAAATCTGGTCAAAGATAGCGCCATCAGAAATTGTGCAAGTAAAATCAAATTCAGTGAATGGTATGTACCTAGAAACTCAATCGCAGGATAGTTGAGGATATCGTCTTTGGTCGCAGTGCAGGTCGCGGACCACATGGGTATCATGACGTCGCGAACGTAAGTTTGCCAGCCAACGTCAAGACCAAGTGAGCGAGATAGGAAGTTTCGCGGTGTCATGTCTTCAGCCCATTCCCCGAAGGACTTATCTTCAAGCTCCGACGAGCGCAGGAAAGGTGCCGCGTAGTAAGTGGACATGAGAAAACAGATAATAATCTTCGTGGTCGTCCAGAGGAATGCGACCCAGTGTAAGAGTTGACGAGGGACATAACTGAGAGCCGATTTGTTTGTCTGAGCCGAGAATGAAGCAGGTTTTCCAAATCCCGCACGACCAGAGGAGCCGTTGTAGATGAAGTTAGTTGTTATTTTCCTCTGTAAGCTCGAGGTGGGCGTAATGAGCTGCGAAAACGAGAACGAAAAGTCGGCCTGTCGAATTCTGACCCCAATGGTCTTATACATCGATATCAACTGCGGGTAGTAACCTTGGAAATGACGCAGTCGTTAAAAACCTCGGTGCACGAGACCCTCGGAGAGACAGCAGGCTATTCACCTCCTTGGAAGGCTCGCATTGGAACGTCAATCCTCCACTGCTTGTCGAGTTCTGAACTGTTCAATGAAGTCGAAGCGGCGTCCATTCCCAGGGAATCAGCCTGTAATGGACCAGTCAACGTTAATAGTAACTTATGTCAATGAAAGAATAACGTACTGACCTTCTCAAAAAGGTGAACCTCGAAATTAACATCTTGGTTTTTCAAGGGGCGGGCCAACAGCCAAGCTGCAGTCAGACCAGACAGCCCGCTTCCTACAATTGCCACTTTCACATTCCGTGGCATGGCAGTGGGGAACGAAAAGTAGTGCAGCGACCCTGAAGATTTAACGGGCGCTGAATTTGGACCAAACTGGGTGGGGGGATATCAGGTGTTTCGAGGATTGGTAAAGCAACTTCGAGGATTTGTAAAGTTGTTCGAGGATTTGTAAAGCTGCTCGAGCCTCAAGAGTCAGACCTAAAATACTAGCCCGAGCCATGAGTGTGAACATCTTGAGTGTGGGAGCCTGGAATGCTTTTGACAGCAGAACTGTTAGCCGATCGCAACAGTCTTGGTGACGAACTCAGCTTTCAGAATCTCACGTCCTGACCCTTTTGCATCTGGTGGACACCACTTTCGCCGTAGAGCTCTGAAAGGGGGGATTTAGAGCGTCCTGAGTAGTTTCCCTTTGAGCTAAGCCTCGGGCATCCAGTTCATGCTCCGATCGTAGTAACACTGTGGTAAAGAGGTTTCAACGCGCCCTGTCTGCTGCATGCATATGCGAATCTTGACCATCAGTCAACAGGACGCGCTAAAAGGATGAAGCAATGATATCCAAGTGGTTGCCTATATAAGAGTCACGATATGGCTTTGAGTAAGCGAGACTGAGATTACGCCACAAATACTGGGTCACGATACTCATTTTCGCAGCTTCATACACACGTCTCATCAAGGCTAGCTCACGGTTTTGACCGCTGCTGTTACCTCCGGGTAAAGTCTCTCAGTCACTGAACAACGTAATAGTGAACATAAACAGATCATTCCATCAATCCAGGCGCCTCCTCTTTTCCCGATAACTAGCATCGACCGAGCGCTCTCTCGACCTTCTTCTTTCTCTCGGTGGGTGGCGGTCCCTGTATGACGGTGGTGATCTTGACCTAGACCGAGAAGGACGATAACCTCGGCGGCTCTCATAACGCTCATCCTTGTATCGCCCCGAACCTCGATCGTCTCTTTGATCTCTCTCTGAATAACGGTTTCTATCATCATCTCTCCGCTTGTATCCATTGTCCCTATCTCTATACCCATCTCTACTGTTTCTCGTGTCTTGGCGAGCCCTGTCATCGCGCGGCCCTCGGTCATCCCTCCATGATCGTGCGGGGACGGAGTTGGCACCTGTCCTTTCTGCACTTTGCGGACAGTCTAGGAAATTCGTCAATAACAAGGCTTGTAAATAGGTAAGCCATCGGGGCGCAACGAACCTTTCTTCAAGTGAGGACCACCACAGACGAAACAGCCGCCAGCGTCCGTACCCGTACCTCCCATTTTTACGGGTGCAGCGCCTCCAAAGCCTCCATTGCCAGCAGTCGTATCCTGGTCCAGCAAGTGTGTATATTTCGTACGACCTCTCTTTCCAAAGTTCTTGACTTGCATGACTTTCGGGAGAAGTGTGACATCGACAGTCGATTCTGTAGCCTCCGTAAAGTCGTGTTTCTTGAGGATCTCCTCGTCCTAGAGACAATCCATGTAAATAACATTCAATTACTTGAGTAGAACGAGAAAAACATACTTGGTGGAAAGCACCTTTGTGCCAGTACTTTTGTAGGAATTTTTGCTGCCCCTTGGGCTTGTCTGCTCTCGATTTCTCTGCTCGCTCCATATCTTCTTTCAATCGTTGTTCCTCGGGCAACGCTCTCCTCCTCTCAATTTCTTCACGCTCCTGTTCTCTCTGTAACTCTTCTTCCTTCTCCTTCTTGATTCGTCCGAGTTCACGTAGTCTCCAAGCCTCGAATTCACCTGCAGGATCCAAACCGTCTGTGTCATCAACGTCAGGAACCTCATCCTCCTTCTCCTCTATAATTCATGGTTATAATCACTCGTACGGGGGAAAGTAAAAGACGTACTTTCAGCAAGCTCTCTCCGTATACTTTCAGCGACCATATCGTGACTTTGTTTCCGTCGCTCTTCAGCTTCTTCTTCTCTCTTCCGTTGCATCTCTTCCGAGTCTTCGGCCAACGCTTCTTTCTCCGCTATTGTCGCACGAGCGCGCCTGGAGACATAACACCATTATCATGGCAGAACAACAAAAGCACATATAAGCTGCGTACTTGGGCACGAAGACAGGCCTGAAGAGAGGCTTGGGAGCTTCCTCCTCCGACTCACTCTCTTCTTCGCTAGACTAGATACCTCAATGAGTAACGCGAATACGTGAGGCCAGGCAGGCGAATGGTAGACACACCTCCTCTTCTGATTCTTCCTCTCCAGCCTTTCCTTCCTCTTCTTCCTCTTCTTCCTCTTCTGACGATTCTAAACCCAAAGAGTACGATCACCATCTCAAAATCCAAGATATATCACCAGGCAACAGTAACATACCTTCTTCACCTTCCATTTCGGTCTTCCCACTCTCCAGTCGTCCCGCAACAATAACATTCCCTTCCTTACTAACACTGACATCCTTCAGAGCAACACTGATGCTCTTTCCCTTGACATCTACTCTCTTCTTTGGCATCTGCATCCCCTCATCATCATCCTCATCAGCTTTACCCATTTCGATATCCCCAACATCTCTTATAAGGACATCACCATCTTCTTGAGGCTCAAACTCTTGTGTCTTCTCGTCGACGTCTGAATCGGATTCAACTTCCGCTACACCTTTGGGTGCTTTACCTTTCCAGTATCGGGCGGCTGGACGTGCTGGTCTTGGCGCTTGTTTTCTTGATGCTGTCGACATAAGTTTGGGGGAGTGAGGTGAAGAACTTAGAAGCTGGGATGTGCAAGTACAAGTCACGAGTATAGGTGATAAACAAGGTACAACACCGGCGTTCAGAACTTCGGACCGAAATAATTGATCCGTCGTTTCGTGTGGCGACTCACCATTTGCGATAACAAAGAGATAACCAAGAACGACAATAACAATTGTACAAGACCGCATGTAGGCTACAACGGAAAATACAACTATAATACACGAGAAAATGCATATACGACATATAATACAGAAAAAATCTCGAAAATTGACAAAACATTGTCCATCCATCCAAGAATGAAGAAAAACAAGTAATGATGAATGCAAAACGTCGAAGTGAATGTCCAGCAAGAAAAACTCGAAAAGAATCAAACAAGCCCAAGAACAACAGTCGCCCTAAAGCTAACTTCTTTCCCATGTCTAGCTCTCTTAGCAGCAGGAGTAAAAGTCTCTCCTTCCTCGTCTCCACCAATATCAACATATTCTTCGGACTTCAGCGAACTCGACTTCCAGCCCCAACTTTGTCCAATAGAGAATACATCAGGTGCACTCGAGAATCTGGTCTGTGAAGACCCTGTAGCACTGGCACAGCTGACCATGAAGTAAGCAGCTATCGCAGCTCGAGGGTCTCTGTACGGCTGGCTGGGAGCGCGTACCGTGCCACTGCTGATGAAGCCGCTTATAGAAGCGTTGGGAGGTGATGGCGAAGGTGAGCCAGGCACATTTGGTGAGGCTGGTCGGCCTATGGGAGAAAAGATAGCGCTAGACGCATGAGCCAATGGGTGGATAGAGGGCGAATAATGGAGTGGGCTGCTGGATGAGCCACTGGAAGAATGAGAAGAACCACCGCGATGGTAGCGATCCACGCTTCTCACCAATGAAAGCGGTGAGTCGTTATTCTCGCGAACGCTGTCGGTTGGGGAGGGTGGGGGTAGGTAAATGCTGGGTGAGGGTATTGGGTCGATGCTTGATTGTCGGTGAACATAAACGCCCAGTTGGGTTTGGCCTTGCCCTTTCTTGCGGATGATTTGGATATAGACGTTGAATAAGCTTCCGGCATACCAGATAGTATTGGAATAAAGCCGATTCTTCTCTTTGAGAATATCGTAGTCCCAAAACTCGACAGAAAAACGGCAGGGGGGATATGGAGACCATCGGGCTTTTCCAGTAGGGTCTGAAGCGGCGCAGCTTGACCCAGTCTGTCTCGGGGAAAGGATACCGAAGAAGGTAGATTCGGACGTCGATAGAGGTGATACTTGAGCACTACTTTGCTTGTGTACCGTTCGCCCATTGGATGAATGAGAAGCAGCGACAGACGGGTTATCCGTGAACTTGAAAAGTTCATCCATTGACATGGGAGGCCCATCTACTGTTCCATTGAAAGCTGTGCCATTGTCACCAATTCGCAAAGACGAATCATTTGGGACTGGGAAATAATACTTCTGAGCCTCGGGGTTTGAGGGATCAGATGGGCCGAATGCGGAGACATGGGCCTGGACGTCCGTAGTGGTTAGGGTTATACCAAGCTCCTTTTCTCTAGGAGAAGCGGAAGGCAGTGGAGAACAGACCGAAGGAGGAAGGGACGTTATTTTATGACGAAAGACTGATTGACTCCAGTGCGCGGCTTGTAGAGTGTGAAGTGGAACGAAAGGTAGATTAGTCGCAGGAGAGATGTCATTTGAAATGGTTATGATATCTTCCATTGACTAGGATCATCATGAGCAAGAGTCCAAATAAATCATAAACGACACTCACCATATTGCTATAGTAGATGCCTGTCTCGAACATTTTGGTCCACTCAACCTCTTCCTCGGACAAGACACCATCGGCTCGCCGTAGCTCAACGACACTCCGGGCAAAATCATAGCGATGGCGCTCGTTCTTTACAAAGAGCGTATCGGACGAGACTAACGCAGCAACCCACTGCGCACTCAGCCCCCCACGACCCCAAATTTTGACATGACACCTAGTAGAGGACGCGGTACTACTCGCTAGCTCTACTGGAACAGATGTCTTTCTGGAGAGCACAGACATCGATTGTCGCTGACCGACCTCATGGGTCAGAATGTCTGAAGCCCATCTTGCTAGCCAGCAAGCACAAGCTTCGCCAATTTTGTTCGATACAGCGCCATAATGGCAGACAATATCATCGTCGTGGTCCTCTTCATGCACAGAGACACCATCGTCAGAGCGGTCTTCCTTAACCGCAAGGTCAGAGAGAAGATCAGAAAACTCTTCCGCGTCGGTTGACTTTTCTGAATGCACTCTGTTGACTGGTTCGTCCTCTTCGTCCTCATATGGCAGAGCGATATTCTCAAGACCCAAGGCAACCTCCGGTTCCCTCAACAGGGGGTCATAGGGAGACAAAGGCTTTCCAAGAGAAAAATTGAGATAAGGGAGTACAGTGGTAGGACCAACGGTACTGAGTATGAGAGACAGAGCCTGAGTTGCAACAGCTGGTATTGAAAGGTATATTGAGGTTGCAAGGAGGGAGAGCAGAAAGCGGGGTGTGGCTGGATGATGATTAGCCGGAGTAGGCTCGGGCTCTTGTAATACGGGAAATGAGGGTGTGAGGGGCTCAGCAGCGGTGGGTATCAGAGACGGGTGGACGTGCAAAGGTGGGCCGCCACCGTAGAGGCGTGCGATACAGACCCTGGTGCCAGAAAATTAGCTGATGACCAAAAATACTCGAACGCACTAGACAACTTACTCAAACGCTGCATTGGACAGTCCACAATCAGCGCCGCAATGAGGCGCAAACAGAATATGTACTCACCAGCTCGAGTGATATTTCGGTCTGGAAAGACAATATCAACAATATCACAGCCATACTTTGAACTTCGCCCTCTCGGCGACGACTCCAAGAAGCCAGAGGTGAAGAGAGATTGGAAGAAGCCCTGGACGCGGTTGAAGCAGGTGATCAACATGGTTAGCGGACAGGCACGCACCGACTGGATAAGGATTATGCGGTGGAGCTTGTAGACGGCACTCCAGGTGCCTCGAACGCGTAAGGCGACGTCTGGGGTGTCGCCTTGAAGGAAAGCAGTATAGATATGAGACTGGATGTCCACGGGAGACGGGGTATAATTGTTCATGCGGGAGAAATGGCGGAGGCCAAGAGGTGGGAGGTGTGCAGACTGCACCTGGTCTGGCAATTAAGTTGCCGTTCAGATCAGTTCCTGTCCATCAGGCCCCCCGACACCCATGGCCTATTCACAACCACATCCTCGTCTCTCCGTCCTCTCAAATTCTTCTCAGTCCTCCGTTGACCAGTTCTCTCCGACATCGTCTTCGGCGCGATATTCACTCCCATCTGCACCCTCTATACACACCATCAGTAGTGCCAAGCCTGCACCGGGTCCCAGGCCCAATATCTATGACAGGAACCTCAACAAGACGCGGATAGCAGAAGTCTCCGCATCGTCTTTCTCCTTTCTCTTCTCCGAAATAGTTCAGTACACGCAGAAGCGTGTCAGTGGCATAAATGACTTAGAACGAAGGTGGGCCATTTCCACCCAACGCTTCGGTATCCACTCATTTAAACCCAGGCTTAATACCTTAGGATATCGCATCGGTAGTCGAGTCCTTGAACTCATGGTCTGGCGCGCAGAGTCATCATCCAAGGCACCGAAACGCGAAATAAGGCTTGTGCCTGCCTTGATGGTCATACACACTCAAGTCTGGAAGGCAGTATATGGCAAACCTGCGGACGCGATCGAAAAGAGCGTCGAGAACGCCGACGAGTGTATGTCAACTGTTTCTGCCTGCCATCTCGGCTATTTCATCCCACACTGATGTCCGCATACTAGATATGATTATCGACAATGACCCACCGATTGAGAGGAACATCTCTGTTCCCCGCGATCTGGGAGGTCTGAGCTGCTCGTCATTTACAGCCGGCATGGTCGAAGCTGTTCTAGATGGCCTCGGATTTGTGCGTTCTTTACCCTACCCTAGCACCGGCGACATTAACGCCTCTTTCACAGCCTGCGCGAGTGACAGCTCACGGGACGCCTACGGCCCAGCATCCTTCCAGAACAACAATTCTGATTAAATTAGAGAAGTCTGTACTTGAGCGAGAGGAACTCCTTAAGCAATAAGCCGATATTCCCACTAATCATGCCGATCCGGTTGGTGCTCGGGGGTCATGCCCTTCCCCAATTATCCCGTCCCGTTATCAAAGTAGCGGCACAATGTGCACATGGCTCTGTAATCAGCGTGTAGAGCTGTGTAGAGCAACGCGTAAAATTTCCTAGTTTGTCTGCTGCCACCGAATTGAATAAGTACCGGACATGCCCTGGTCTCTCGTGACCCTCCGCGATATCTGAAATCTGAACATGGTCCAAATCAATTCCATTAACATAACACCCCCTCTACTCAACTCGTCCTGCGCGTGGTCTTCGGATCTCGCCCAGCTCAAGGCACTGTATGAATCACCTTTCACAGGTGCCATCACCACACGTACTGCTACCTTGAAAGGCTACAAGGAGAATGAATCCAATACCGTCAGTTCATGTCGATCGCGATCGAACACCCAGCGCCTCAAACACTAACGACACTTCATAGTTCGCTTTCACCAACGACACCGTGTCTTCGATCAATTCTTATGGTTATTCTCCGCATCCCTTTGCGAAGTACCTACTTTGGATTGAAGAAATATTGACCAGCACTTCAAATCGCAAGCCCATCATCGTTAGCTTGACAAGCGACGTCGACGATCCCGAGTCGCTTGCTGCGATGATTTCCCAGCTTCAAGATCTTCGGGAAAAAACCGGTGACCAAGCAAATGATGGAAATGCTCTGATCGCGATTGAGCTCAATACATCTTGTCCAAACATCAAAAATGCACCTCCTCCTGGGTACAACTTTGGATCCCTACGCCCGCTTCTGCAAGTTTTGTCAGAAGCATATGCCGAAGACCCTACCCTCACTATTGGACTGAAACTACCTCCTTTCGTCCACGAGCAACAATTCCTGTCTGTTCTTGATGAAATTACGTCCCTGAACTCGGACGCGGCAAAGCTTCACACTCGCAATAGAGCTGCTTCCAAAATGAATAGTGCTGACCCTGCTGGTGGCACTGGCTGCTTCATTTCTTTCTTCACCTGCACGAACACATTAGGAAACTCCCTTCTCTTCGCCGATCAAAGTCTATCATTAACATCGCCATCGTCATCCTCCACATCGATTAAACAGTCCAACATTTCAACGAATTCTGCATTGCCTACCGTATTAGGTGGCCTCGCGGGAGAGGCATTGCATCCCCTGGCGCTGGGAAACGTCTATCGGTTTTCGCAGAGCCTGAAAGGCCTGGAGAATTCCGCCTCAAGGATAAAGGTTATTGGAGTAGGTGGTGTCACATCAGTAAGGGCGAGGGAGAGGATGATTACGGCTGGCGCGGATGCAGTCGCTTGCGCTACTCTTCTCGGAAGAGAAGGTGTAAAGGCGTTCGAGATTCTGAGCCAAACTTAGATCGGATTCATAACCGCCTATCTACATACAATACGTGAAGAACAGGAGAGCAAACAGGATCAATATGAACATAAAGGCTTCAAAAAGCAACAGGCAGAATGTGGAGTGGTATATACATGCCAGGATGATGATGCGCGATAAAGGTCCCTTCCATATGACTGGGTAGCGATGAAAATGAGGTATAAATGGAATCCAAAAACTAATGCTACAGCAATTAACGTGAGATAGAATGTATTCTGGGTGATCTGTAGTCATAACGCCGTGATCGGCGAATCCGATTGAACCGGTGAAGCGGAGGCATTGGAATTGGTGTTAGACCAGGTCTCGTAACCGCTAGGTACAGGCATTGTGGGCTCCCCAAATGTTCGAGCTGTGCCATCCTCGCGGTAACAGGTGCCCCATTGGTCCACGGCACTGGGCAGGAATTGGCCATCAGGCGTGTACGCAGGATGGGCTATTCCTCTAAACCCAGCGGCGGACGCGTAGTGGGAATAATGGACAGTGGATGGAAGTGCCTCTCTGAGATCAGTTTGATCAAACGGCGTTGGAGCAGAGTCCTTCGGAGTCCATTCGGACATGGTGGCGTGTTGACCGTTCGGCGGTCGCTGCCAGCTGAACTTCGAAGTTCGGTCGAGTTCGCGGGGTATATAATCTGGCATTACGTATGGCTGCGCGAAGTTTGAATTATTAGCTGGTATCAGGGGAGTATTGATATCAGTCGCGGACTGTGCCAGCGGCGCGTTCGTTGGCCCCAGAGCTGCGACCTGGGAATACAGACGCAATCAATACAAGGGACGTCATTGGAAGAAAAATTTACTCACTTGATAAGGACGCTTGGACATTTCCTGGGGGAAATCAGAAGGAGGCAAAAGCGGACTCCTGAAAGGCGGTGGGCCATCGGTGGCAGCGTAGTAATCGAGCGAGGGCCCAGATGGAACATGCGACGCCTCCGGGCGTTCATGTATGGGCGGATGAAGACGATCGGGTGCCCTCTGCTTTCTGGACTTTTTCTCTTCACGCCCACCTACAACCGCGCTACCCCCAGGCGACATCAGAGGCAGCTGGTCACCGTCTAAATGCCTCACGGCATGGGTCAGTTCCTCCCCTGACTTGCCGTCTTGGAGGAGTTTTGCGATCTTCCTGCACCGTTCGATCTCTTTGGGACTGTTGCGTTTAACATTACGCTTTACCGGTGGTTTTGAACGAGGGGTCGGTTTAAAGCGATACTCTGGATACGCGAGCGCATGCTGTTGCTTTTCGAGCTCGGCCTTTTGTCGCCACACGTCCTTTTCCACCTCAGGGAGCTCGGACCAGCAGTGGGCGATAATACGACTGATGTGCCTGTGATCCTTTTCAACCTGGTTTGTCAAGCGTTTTTCTCGATGAAAAGCAGAACGAAAAAGCATGAATGCATTTCGGGGCCGAGGAATTCGTCCCTGGGCGAGCGCACGGGAAGCGGTCGGGCGAGGAGGTAAAGCTCCCAAAGAAATGTCGACGGGGGTATCAAAGATAGAATAGTCTATAAGTGGTGCGGAAAAGCTATGCGACTCCGGGTGACGCGGGTCGAAAGAAAAATGGGGAGAATCTGAACCACACGGTAAATCTGACGGTTGCATTGTCGATGGCGCTGTTGGGTCCACAAAGAAGGGGGAGAAGTGCATTTGACCGCTCGCATAATTATTCTCTGTCAAAGACACAATCATCAGTATACCAGAAAAACGCTAGACAAGTTGACATGCCCTGTGAAAGGCCGTAAGTGGGCTGGTAGCCTTCATCCATGAAGAAGCAGTGAGAAATCAGAAGGCCAGAAAAAAGGCTGATGAGGCGCATATGCCCGCGCTTGCATTGTTGTCCTAAATTATATAGTTTTCCGAAGTATGTTACCTGGAGTGTGTAAAGATGGGAATAGTGACAGGCCACCTCTCTTCACACTATCACGGATATGTGCTTGAAATGGAAATGCAGCGTGGATCGGCGATGCACCTGAGCAAATCGCCTGCCTTTTTTGGTATAGATTATATTTATTTGTTGTTGCTTGACCTGATACTCCCTTGATAATGTCACAGGAATGGTGTTCGCTTATCACATCCTGACGTTCATCGCGGATATTTCCTGGCTCAGCTCCTGATGGTACTCCCCAAAATCGTACCCCATCATCGAAAAGGAAGCCTACATGAGCTCTTTATTGGTCAATGCCATTGTACACACTGATTTTATCCCCGCCTCACTGCGTGTTGTCCAATTCCAGACCAAACTCCTTCCATTCATGATCATTACGTAATTTCCATCATTGATCTGGCGCTGATTTGGGTAGCGGTAGATCCACGGTTCAGCTTCCTGCACCAGTCTTGCACTTCATAAAGTCAGGATATGAGTCTTGCAACTGCTTCAAGCAGTGCCAATCCTGCTTCATCTTTTTCTGCTCTATGGGCACATCTAAAGCCCGCTATAGATTACGTCATGTCCTCATCCTCCGAAGATGAAGACCCCCCCAAGATTGACTACACGCTGTACGCGAATATTCACTCTTCGCTCTATAATTAGTAAGCTATTTTGACATCTCCTTTTGCATGTCCTCATATACATAGCTTCGCAAAACGTTGCAACGAGGTTGGATTTGCGGCACCAGATGGAAAACTCCCGGGACATGAAGTATATGACAAGCTGGATGAATACTTCCAGAACACATGCAAGGGAATTCTACTTGCTGGCCCTGGGGATGGGCCTGATCTTGTCCCTTACATTGTCTCTGCCTTCCAAAGATATAACAAACGCGCCTCTGGAGTCAAAAGGCTGACAAGCTATGTAAACCGACATTACGTCAGGCGAGCCGTTGAAGAGGAGAAAGGTTGGATGAATCTGACCGAGGCTTTGACAATTGCGCGTCAAAATCTCTCCAAGACCCGCGGACCAGACAAGCGAACAATTGCCCAGATCAAAATCGACTCGAGAAATCTGGAATTGGAGAGATGGGGGTACAAGGATGGAGACTCGAACGAGATTGCGGCGGAGGCGGAAGCTCGCGCCGAATCTGCCAGTGCTCTGGATCGCATTGTTCCTGTTTTATCCCTTGCTCATCGCCGCTTCAGGATAGAGGTCTTGGAGCCTCTGCTTGTATATCCCAAATCCAACGACAAGTCGCGACCCAAGAACCGAATAAAACAACCGACTGGTCCTCCTCCCTATCGCCCAAAAGGTCGCTTGGCGCGTGCAGTCCAGAATTACTATGACACCAGTCCAATCGCTGATGTGCGGCCTATCCTTTCCGCGCTTGACCATGCTTTGTCTACAACTGGCATTCGACCCGAAACACATCTTCGAAAGCGGCTGCACTATCTGCTCACTGCAACAGACAGGTAATCTGTATTGTACATAATCCGGAGTAACGGTAATTTTATTCGTCAAACGGCAATCTACCTGAAGCCGGGACCACCTTCTGGCCCGTAAAGTTGTGAGCGCGGAACGGGAGGGTTACCTTCTCTTAGAGTCCCCCAGACTACATCACGAATCCACCCATCATTCTTGGTAGCGGCGTCCCTGAAATACGTCTGACCTCGCCCGTCCACATATGCGAATATCTGATCTGTCTGGCCTTTTCCACGGATGGCGTGACGCAAAACTGGCCAGTCGTCCATCTCAACACTCCCTCTGGCATGCTGTACTGAATGAATCGACCGGTACATGTCTGTGGGGGGCTGCAAGGCTCGTGTATACGTTTGATTGACCTCTGAACTGTAGCCACCTGGAGAACACGATAAAGATCATTGAAACGTTGACGATAACGCGCTGTACAACCTACCAGATTGCGCCAAGAAGTTAGAATAGTTCGAAAATATATTTAAGGGGTAAATGAATGCATCGCGGAGTCGTCCCTCGTCTCCATGAATAGATGACGTTGTTCCATTAGACGTTTGATTAACCCACTAAAACGAGGCCTCAGCTGCCGTCGTGAAGCCACCATTCATATCCCGCTAATACACACCTGCAACCAGCCGTCATCAGCATACTGCGCGGTGTTGATGAAATGTAGATCTTGTTTGAATGTGACGACTTTCAATCCCTCCGACGTTCGCAGTTCACTTTCGACCAAGAACTCTCGATAGGCATCCACGCGAGTCCACACCGTTTGGTTATCTCCCAGCGTTCCGCCCGTGGTGCTAATTTTGAGATCGGGTGCGTGATATGTTCGCATTTTTCCGGTTGTTCTAGACGCTGATGCACCCCTGCGGATGTGAATGCTTCCTGATACAAACCAGTTAGAGTTAAAAGACGGGTTCTGCCCTTGACCTCTCACTGCTAGTGTTATCGAGTGAGAGGAAGCATTCAAAAGGAGCTGGGGCAAAAACGGGGTTACATCTATCCAGTACGTTGGAGAGTCATAAGCCCCGAATGACGTTAGGGGTCGCCAATTAGTTGGTGTTATTCCGCCTGTATAAATAACACCATAGGGCCAGACAGCTCCTGCTAGCTGGCCGTCGATCAGAAGCTGTATTTCGCGGAACGGGCCTTTTCCAATTAAACCAGTAGATTCGGGAAAGAGTGGAAGAAACTCGTCGGGTGTATCTAGAGTTGTATTGGTGCAGGACGAAAGTATGTAAGTATCGAATATTGCTCTTGAATGCCGATACCGAATCGAATGGCTTGCGGGCCGACTTACTTGCATACCAAAATTCTTCGGCGGAGTTGCCAGATGCAAAGATTTCCACGTATGCTTCCATGGCATTATCCGGGATAGTCACATTTGTAGTTGCCCCAGCATCATCCTCGATCGCGAACAAGTTCGGCGAACCCGGCGAGAGATTACTCAATGGAATGATTAGATCCGCGGGGAGACGATCTTTTGGGTTTTGTCGACCGGTAGGAATAAAGGTTGCAGTTAATGTAACTGTGTCAAGATTATTGTTGCTCCCTGTTAGTGCATCGGGAGCACATTTTCTTACCATTGAAAACACCGTCCAATAATCTGAAGCAACCCAGACTCAGCTAGACCAATGATCATGGACAAGAGTCACTCACATGCTCGGGTCTATGATATTTCCGAAGTCTATCATGAGGTCCCCCGGCCGAGAAAATAGCGAGGCGAAGTGGGTGACATCTTTAATACTATCATCCACCGGTTTGATAGTCTAATAGGCGGCAATCGCAAAAAGGAACTCCTCACGTTATCCACAGTGTCCCAGTTTTTGTTGGCTCTGCGCTCGAAGTTCTCCAGACTAGTGGTAGAAAAAACCACAGGAGATCAGAAAGTATTCCAAGGCCTTCACCCCCTGTGACATACTCTCGGCGTGCGATAAGTAGATACTCTAGATCCATTATTCGTATTCAGCAAGCTTAAGGGACGGACCCATACGCCCCGAGTTAAGAACACTCACGCCGAGTCGGTCATACTGGGTGCCAATGCTGTCGACTATTATTCAGTCTTTCAAGCACCAAGCTGGCAGTGAGCATACCAATATGTGGTAAGGTTCAGGCTGATTTCTTCCCATTTTCCGATTTCTCCACATTCGGGCTCTCTAGGTGGGCTATATGTTGTGACTACGGGAGCACCAAGCGAGTTGAGTCCAAATGAATGTTCTAACAAAGTTACAGTGCATCCTTCAACGCTGTGCCCTCCTGTGGCACCATGCAAGGGAGGGGGGAACACTTGCAAGTCAATTAACGGGACTTTCACGGAGTCATTCGTCATCAGCGGAACGCGTTCATCCAGAATTAGACTATGTCGGTGTTCGAGACCAACCAGCAGTGGTTCTAGTTCTTGCAGAGACAGCTGGGCGACAGATGGGCAGGAATGAGAGAGAGAGATCACCACATATAACCAGAAGTGAGCACGAATGATGGGTTTCAGGAAGGACATTTGCAAGTAGAAGAACTACTTGCCCCAGCCCTTGGATATAAAGGCCAATGCGGGCCCGCTGGCCAAGTGAATGTTCTCGCCAGTGCATATGTTCCGAAGTTATGTCATGGGGAAAGAAGCTATGAGGCATATGCTGATGGCGGTTCTTCAAGTCTTAGATCCGAACTTGTTGATTGTTATCACATATCAAACACTAATTTATACCAGGATTCGTTCGCGATTCGTTTGTCTATCCAAAAGGAGGGTACACAAAGCTCAAAGCGCCCAATCGGCTTGCAATTTCCCTCAAGGAAGGTTAGTAGCACCATCGAACAAGACATTAAGCCATGCCGCTAGGCGATAGCCTTGTTTAGCGATTTGGAGTTCGATCTGAGTGTAAAAATTGTCGTTCAGGGATTAGACGCATAAGAAGATAGGTAGGAACTCACAACAGGGACGGCGTTGTTATAGTAGGTAGAGGTGCACAAATCCTGCCCAGTAGTGAAAGTAAAGACGGTAGACTAGAGCCGTCGATGGTTCGATACTCAACGCTGATCATTTCCAAGATAAATTAAAGCAGACACTTACGCAATCAAATGCATTACTCTCCTTAGCCCAGACCAGGGGGCACGCCAAGGGAGTAATGGTACGCTTTGATAGTAGGTTAGCAATATCGGAATCGATGCTTGCAGGAGAAGTGGTCGAGGAACAGGAGATCCAGCTGGAAGCCAGAGACTTGTATGAGCCGGTCTTGGGGAAGAATGAGAAAGATAAGTATGGCATGAGTTAAACTTAGCAAATACCTTAATCCTGGTGGCAAGAGAGTTAGCCCAGGTAATCGCAGAGCTACTGTAGTTTGCCGAGACAAGCTTATTGATGATACCAGAATCTAAACAAGTCAGCCGTTGGGTGGAACCAACGACAGAAAACCGAGTTATTGCTTACCCCAAACCTTTATAGGATAATATTAGACCTTGACTACAGGGAAAGTTGTGATACGTACTGAGTGTAAGTTCGTACTAGAACCGCTGCATTTCGCGCTGATACCGTTCCCGCCTGCTTCAATTGCTTCCACATGAAGTGGCTGGCCAATGTCACCAATGAACTAGAAAGGGGCTCAATGCCTCTGAATCTCTGATACAGTTGAATTAGGAGCATACATGATCTAGAGATTCGTGTTAGAGCTAGAGCTAGAATTTCAGTTGTAACCAACACACCAAGGAACTTGAGAGCTTCCTGACGCTGGGTTGCAGAGAGACTAGTTGTCACGACACGTGTGGTGTAGTTGGCAATGGCGCCCACTGAGTGAATTGAGATTACGCTGAATTCGCCTCAGACGAGAGATTCACTTACAGATACAGTCATTGTCGCCGCAGTCGCGAGATTCAGACACAGAGCAGGACGTGGGAGGGTTGTCTAGAGATTTTTTCATCAGGAGAGTATAGTGCCAGCAAAGAAGAAAAACAAACCCTCAGCATCGACAAAGTGGAGGGGCGCAGACCTTTGTTCAGGACGTGAGTATCAAGTCCGGGTGTTTTTAGCATTCATGGCCCACCAAGCATATGCACTCTGTGACCTGACATCGTCGGCCCACTGTTCATAGTCATTTTTTTTAGTTCTGTGCTGATTTGATGTATGCTGGGGCCTTACAGTAGCAGCTACACCGAGAGATCTGTTGTAAGTGGTGCCAAGAGAGGATTGGACAAATGACAAAGCATTAGGAGCCAAAAACTGAGCCCTCGAATTGAGTCAAAGCCGTGGAAGAGATGCTCTATTGTACCTGCATCGCGATGTAGCTACATGGCTGGGTAAGCATACTGAAACAAAAAAGTTGGTAAAATGCCAACGCACCCCACGGTCTGATGGCCAGTCGCACCCCAGCCATAAACGGAGGTTGTAGCGAGGGTAGCAGCGCCAAGAATCGAGGTAACCGTCCTCATTTCGCTTAAAATTCAGTAGAATGCCTGGACGCAAAGACGTTCCAAGAGGTATTTATAACGTTTGAGTGAAGGGGCATCCCGGGCCCCAATGCATGTGCGTTCCGTTCATTCATCCTAAACCTGGGAATGAGAGTCTTCTGGAGAGCCACAGCCGCATGCAAGTGTCGAGCGATGAGGGCAACAGATTCAACGTGTATATTCGTTCACGAGAAGAGGGGTTTGCATGTGGTAGCAAAAGTGTGTATAGAATGAACGTTGGCTACCGATTTGATCAACTGTTCAGAATCCCAAAAAAAGCACGTGTTTCCATCATCACTTATAACTGGCTTGCAACTCGGACGAGCAGTATGTATTGGTTACATCAGCCAACTCATCACGTCGCTAGAGAGATAGCGGAGCACTGAGCAACAGATCCGAGCGGCGAGAAGATCATGAGGCTGGTGACTGGCCTGTCGGACCGGCCAACTTCCCAGGACTTGCGCTATTACCACCCTGGCCCATATTTAGAAACGTGTCCATATCTTGGATAGAGAAGTCTGAACTCGAGTTAAATGCGCCCAAATCTCCGAAATCTCCGACGTTTGTCATATCAAATGGCTGGTCAGACCCAGAAAGGTTTATGCCGCCTTCTAAAGGATTGCCAGCACTGAGATGCTGAGAGAAGCCTGCAGCCTGAGCAAGAAGCGTAGCTGGGGACGGTGCTTCTGCAGGAGCTGCTGGGTCAGACGCCCGAAGGCTTGAACCTGAAGCCATTGGGTTGGCAGCGAGCGAAGCAAACAGGTCTTGTGAGGCCAGGTCCATGAGGTCACTGTCTTTCGTTTGCTTGGTGTTTGAACTGGTCGAAGGACCAGCTACTCCAAACATACTACCAACTCCGGTATTACTGCTTGAAGATCCAGGATTGTCGCCGAAAAGATCGTTCATGGACATATCCATGTCTCCCATATCGAGGTCGAGCTCAATAGGCTTGTCGGATGAGCTCCCAAGTGTTGGGTCTACATTTGACTTTGCCTGGCTGTGACCGTCGTCTTCCGGAAGGATTGTCAGATCTATGACCGACGAATTGACAGGGTTTGTGAGTGAAGAAATGAAATCATGTGGGTATTCGTTCATCCCCATCGGTCGAGCAGACTTCGGTGCCAGGCTAACGGGCGATGCTAGACCACTTTGGTAGATTCCGGAGCCTTCGTCAGACATTCGCATGGAGGACGATGGTAGATCGATCTTAAGAGGCATTTGCGGGCGCTGCAGCGAAGAGATCGAGATGGCAGAGGGTCGACGAACATTTGCCAACACTGCACCTGGATGGGTGGGCGAATTCCTCGGGTTCGTTGGGACAAACTCGGCAGAGTTTGGAGGAGCGGGCTCAACGAATTGAGTGTTCTCAGTCGGTTGTGCCTCTTTAAGAGCTCTCGACTTTTCCTGAGCCTCTTGTTCGAGGCGGATAGCCTCCTGCTTCTTTTCCTCTCTCTGTAGGTCGCGCTGGAGGATACCGATTGCTCGAAGCTTCGTATTGTTGTCAGGTTAGGCATGGAAATGCCAGTCATGTTCACTCACTAGATGGCTCTCGATGGCGTCGCACAACTGGTCATATTTTTCCAGCTCTCTGCCCAAGGCGGAAGTAAGAGCTTGAGGTGGGTTATTAGCGTATTTCGAAATTCCTCTGAAACACATGTCAGTCAAGAGCGAGAATATCCGTGTTGTATAAGCCTACAGGCGTCGTGCATCTCCGTAGAATCCATAAACCTGCCCTGTCTTCAGCATGGCATTCTATTGGCTTGGGGTTAACTTCGTGTACTCTTTCTAGAGCATGCGATGGGGCGAACCTGGAGACAGCGCCTCAGACTCTCAATCTCTGGTTCAAGTAGAATAGGACGCGGAATTGGGGGCGGGGGCATCGCTTTGGCATCGTCCTCGAGTTTCATCGTTTGGTGGTCCATGTGTGTTTCTGAGTGGTATGATAGTGGAATGAACGAATGAGGGAATTCAATCAGGGTCACTCTCCACCCTTCTTCTCCTCAACTCCTCCATGGCATAAACTCGTCTCCTCCGTGTACAGAAGAGCTGACTCTTAGAAAGCCACGTAATCGATAATTGAACACATTGCTCTATCTTAAAGTTCCTTTCCTTTGCAAGCCTTATATCCGCCCGTTGAACGTGGACCCCGCTCGCGATACCTTGGCTTGACAAGCGAAGGTCGAACACCACACACTCAAGACTATAAAGGCGCATTTTATTGTCGGATATGAGGCCTGATTTGCCTGTAAACCTCACTATGGAGGACACTGTAGAAGGGGTTGTACTGCCTGTATGTAACACAATACGGCCTATCAATACAATACTTATACCGAGGTCTATCACCCTCTCAGAGACAAGTGCGACATGTAACCTGCGTTCAAGTCTGCAACTTCACTCCTTTTCCCGTCCGAGACCATGTAACAGCCGCCCTCATCCAGCCAGTTGAACCATTCCAGTTGAACACCCTTGGACATCTATCAGATGACCTCGGTATATCTACGAGAATTCGTTCGAGAAAGATATCGACCACTTCAACGAAGACGAAATCTAGTGGGAGGCTGGAAGATGAGGATTATAATGCTCTTCTACCTGAAACAAGGGTCAGGAAGATCTCTGGAAGGAGCCTGAACAGCACTTTGGGGCTGGATAGCTCTTCGATTGCTCCACGCATTCCGTATGGTTCTCCTCAGAACAGCCGTCGTCGTGGTCGCACAAACTCGGTGGCTTCATCATTGAACAGCCAACACAAGCCATCCGGGTTCTCAAATGTTGGAATTTCAGTTCCCATGACAGGTTCCTCGTTCTCGATGATTTTGCCCGACATTTCTCAGCAGGGTCTCGAGAAAGTCATTGACTCTCGCCTGATAGAGACTTTCCTCACCATATTTGCTTTGCCGAATCAAACTCCAAACACATCCAAGGCATCCAAGGATAGACCTGCCACCCCTGGACATGCTTCCGGTAGTCGAGCAAGTCCCGCTGTGCGCCGGACGCAAACAGCCTCTATATCAACTCTACCCAAAGACAAGATGAACCATGGAACACTCAAGCCATTACCCTTAAAGCTGAAATACTCTCATTCGAAATCATCATCTTATCCTGTTTCTCATCCAAATGAGGATGAGCGCAATGCATCATCTTCCCAATCACAAGAACATTCATCTCTGCCCTCCAGTCCAGTACCTGACTTCTTCTCTCAGATTCATCGACCATCAGTAAATCCTACATTTATCATCGACGCAAGACCTGGACATGACTTCTCGTCCGAATCTGACACGAGTGGCAGCCGGATGAAAGTACAGTTGTGGGGTCGGACAAATAGTCCCTTGGGTAAAGCTGCAGGAAAGCAGAGACAGAGAAGTTCACGGGATGTCGTAGTTGAGTCTGATGATGATTGGACTATCATGGAAGAATGGGAGTTCTCTCTGGACGATCTGATACCCATACCTGAAAACGTGTGTATGCCTCCATTCCAGGGGTAGCGGCGTCTGACCTTCGTCATCTTCCTAGATGGCATCACATTCATCTAGTTTACCGTCAAATGCTCTCGTTGTAACCCTCAAACCACCAGGAAAGGCATATTACCTCCCTTCATCCTACACGCCACTGCCGCGGTCCCCTTCGCCGGGACTTGGATATTCTTCAGATCCTGAGTTTACTCCTAAGAAGTCAAGACCTGCGTATCACGAAAGTGAGAAGGCTGTTACAGCGGAGACGGACCCTCTAGATGATGCTGGGATCGCTCGCGTGCGGCAATACAATAGTAGCGATGGACAAAGTACTCCGTCGAAAGGGCCGGCGCGGACTGCCACCTATCAACAACTTTTTGAGTGAGTTCTTTCAGTGACCCCGAGAGCATGAGCTGAGGGTACGAATTAGATTTGTGAATCTTCAAGCGCTGATGCTGGAGCATGAAAACAACCTATCAGATCTAATAAGGAGGATAGATAACCAACTGAAGGATGATCCTGTTTTCCCTTTGGTGAGTTGCAGTATATGGCTGATTTTTGGTATGTTAGTGCTTACGCGTAATTGAAGAGGCGTGAAATATCGGAGCGCGAGCTTCTGATCGCCTCACTTCGAAGCGATTTCAAGTTGGTTGGTAAAGGAATTGCTACTAGTGAGTAAATGACACAGCTGAACACTCGTATATAAACTCATCAATCACAGAGAAGAACGAACTAGAGGCCCGCCGCCAAAGGCTAATGGAGCGCAAGCAGTCATTGGTTTCTGCTCGAATACTGGAAGAAGCCAATCTATCAGATATTAATGATCTTGTTCAGGCAGTTGATGACGAAAGGTAGAAACAATCGCTCATTGATGCATTGCTGAACTGAGCTGGTCACGATTCAGAGATCAATTGAAGAAGCTTCATGCGAAGTTCCCTCCTTTGCGTGTTGGTCTTTTGTCAACCCTGGCGTCAATATATCCCATCGAACTTGAGTCTCCCCCTGACTTATTATACACCATTCTGGACGTTCCGCTTCCGATACCCCTGACAGCAACGGATCCTGCTCCTCCATTATCGCTACCGCACCACCAAAACGTTAATGAGGACACAGTCGCGACTGCGCTTGGATATGTCGCGCAGCTTCTCCAGTTTCTTGCCACATATTTGGGAAGGACGTTAGTCTATCCGGTGACTTGCGTTGGTAGCCGGAGTTTCATAAAGGATGGAATATCTGCCATGGTTGGCCCTCGAATGTGAGTGTCCAAATGCGTCTTAGTCTTTGATATGTCGTGTTAAGTGCCCGGATAGGTTTCCCTTGTTCTCCAGGGGTGTTGATACATATCGATTTGAGTATGGTGTTTTTCTTCTGAACAAAGACATTGAGATGGTAAGTTTAAGAGCATTCCATCCTTAAATTAGTCATTCTTACTCCGTATGTATTTTAATGAATAGCTGATGGTTGATCGGGACTTACGGGCACTCGATATGCGGCATACCCTTCCCAACCTCAAGAATCTTGTTCTCACAGTAACCCATGGAGAAGTTGCCCCAGTGAAGTCAGTCTCTGATCAGTCTCCACCTCCTGACATTTTTTTGACGAATCGCAGTCGCAAACTATCTACCGACTCTCCGGCCCTTTCAATGTTAGGATTGGATTCTCCCACTCCGCAAGAGCCCTCGGCAGAGATAAGCTCTATTACTACGCCGAAAGCCAAGAAACTGGATCTTGAAATCCCCCCTCATGAAGAGGGTAGTCAAACTCCTCCAGATCTTCCCGCGAGTGGGTCTACAACACCAACAGCTGCGACAGTTGACGAAAAAAAATCGCGTCCGTTTCTCGGGCTATCGTTTTCGGAATTTCTACGCGGGCGCTACCCGTCGACAAGCCGAGCGTCAGTCAAGGGAAATCCTGGGAATTCGGAGGGAGGACGGTTACAGGTCCACGTGTCAGGCTCGACTGAATCGACTGGACCTGATGCGCCAGAAGCTTGCGGTGATCAAGTAGAAACCGACGTCAAGCCATCGCTCGAGGAGCTTGAGGTCCCGAACCGAAGACAAGTTTATGAAGGTGGGAATGAACACAATAATGGGGAGAGCATTGAGCATAAAATGCAGGAAACGACGCCTGGATCAGAGTCGACTTCAGTCCCTGTACATTAACAACAACATCGCAAGAGTTCAGGTATACTGGCATGTTGTCAATTATATCATGTTTCTACAGATGGAGCTCATGTTCTCGGGTGATCGGAGCGACATATCAAGATCTCCGCAAACTCACGTGACGTAATGGCAACGAGCATGTGAGTAGGCAACAGGAAGCGAAAGATGTCCAGTTATGGACGTGGACCGATCAAATGTATTTGTTCGCTGGTACTTCAGGGTGCCCATAGGAAAGGGTGCCGATGAGCTGATCGCACTAGAACTAATTGAGCAAAGGCGCGCCCTCACAAGCGTAAGTGCGTGGACTGATATATGAAGCCATTCACTTGTTTGGAGAATGGAACAAGATTAGTCTTCTATTTCGAAGGCGCGTACGAAAAAGCCACAGAAATCACACCAGTTTGGGTTTGTCCCGACACGTATTGCGGGCTACTATCATTTGATGGAGGTGATAATGTGCAGGGCCATGCGTTGAAGGACTAAATAACGACTGAATAGATGCCCCGGAATATGAAATGAGGCTTGAGCATCGGTGCAAAACAGCAGTGGACGGTGGATGTGGAAAATCGATAATTCACTATGGCTCATACGCAGGTTTGCGATCCAGAGCTTGAATCAGAGAGCGATGACAAAGCAAACAATGGACATGCGGGCTGGCATTTTATTTTACATATAAACCCGACCCTGTCGATGTGTGGGTAGTCATGACGGCGTGGAGAAGAGGTGTGGGATTGTCAGAGCGAGCAGGAGTGCAAATACGGCAAAAAATCCTTGAGAGGACGACAATGCTCGCGTAAGGACAGATGATTGTGTGTCGTAGTGCGGAAAAGTTTTTAAGTCAAGGGATGTAGGCCAGGGACCGGAGTTGAAAATTTGGAGGACATTGCCGGCTTTTGATTTCAGGGATCGAAACGAAGCAGTTCTTAACGCCATACTTATATTTGACCAATCTCTCTTTCTACTCCCATTATCCTCCTGTCGAGACCGGGAGTATCTCAAAAGGGTCAGCTCCCCCATATTCTCTTCTGTCGTCGCTCTCAACGCCTTCCAGCCCTTCAGCCATTGTACCAACAGTCCTTATAGACGGGGCTCATCCTCGGCTTGCAGGTCGGTATTTGATGGTGGCTCATCCTCCCCTACCGTCGTGCTGAACTCCACGTCTAGAGCAAATATCCCTTGTGCAACTAGCGTCTCTTCGTCGTGTTCTTTAATACCTCTTCTCCCTTCCTTTCCCCCTTTCTCTCCTGCACTTTTCTCAACTACTCGTTTTTGTTATGAATAGTCCTTTGGAGAACATTAGTCCTACTACTGATAATCACACCGCCTCCGACGATGGTAGAAAGAAGAGTCCGCCTGCGTTTTTGGACCTAGCAGATTCCGTACGTGCCATCTCGCGCAGGGTGTTCTGCCCGTCACTGACCGTTCCCAGGCCGCGAGGTTGAGAAGTAATATGCCCGACATGTCAGCTGTGCGTGCTCGAGTGATTTTTCTCTTCCGTTTCCCATCTGACCCGGCATCAGCGCGTCGAGTTGAAACGCCTTGAGCACGAACGCCAGCGTGCTCTTCAGCGTAAGCTCTTTGAGGACCAAATGCGTGCCCTTGAAGAACAACAGGCTCAGGAGCTCTTAAACCTTCCTTTCGATCCCAATAGCAATGGCGCTATGCAACATCTCGCTGTTTCCGCACCCACGACACCTCCCCGCGTCAGTGCAATGCTCGCCGGAGAAGTGTATGGAGCTGGCAGGAATGGAAGGATACAACACTCTGTGGATGCCGAGTCACTGTCCAAGGCGGTTGGAACCGTAGCAGACAAGCGCAAATCTGTAACTTATGCCCCCACCGTCAATCTCTCCCCCGATCTCGCTACGGCCCCAGTCGGGAACGGACATGGCTTTTCTCGCTCCGCTGGCGCTAAGAGCATGCCCGCTAGTCGCCGGACCTCCGCCAGCGAGCACGATGAGGAGCTTGCTTCGCACCTCCAAGGCCTCTCTCTCGCCGGTGAACGCTCAAACCGAGCTTCACCAGGTCCCGGTCCGGCATCCGCTTCCATTTTGCTGAGAAGCAACTCGAGGTACAATGATGACGAAGGCGCACGATATGCGAGTACGTATAACGCTGGGATGATGCTTGACGAGCAATTGGATCAGGAGATGCACAGTACGTTCTCTGAAAACTATACTTGTACCTTCCCCTCTCACCCTGCCTGTAGACGCTATGAGGAATTTGCCGACTTCGGATGATGACAAGTACCACAACACTTTTGGTAACAAGGTCGGTGACAATTTTGTTCCCTATTGATATTCGGCTCAAGAATCATGACAAGGTGTCTAAATCATCTGCCGCTCTGGATCTAGCTCAGCTGTCTCAACAAAACCGTGAAAAGTCGTCGGAGTGGCCTCATTTCAATGGGAACCCGAGTGGACCCGAAGGAGTCATCTCGAGGTCCGACCGCCGTACTGTAACAAATCCGAACCTCACATTATCCAACCCTTCCGATGATTTCTCTATTAAACCACTTGGCGGAAACGTGTCGGCTTCCTCAACCCCGTTGGTTGTAGAACCCCCTCAGCATGTTCAGCTTCCCCTTTCCCTGTCGCGAAGAGGCTCACCTCCTGGAATTCTGGATAATCTATCTACGACAACGCGATCTGTACCCACTACACCTCTGGGTCTTCCCGCAACAACTGCCCACTTGCTCAAGTCCGGTAGTCCACTCACATCCGAGTTCCAGACCATTGGTGCCCGAATCGGAACACCAGGCTCCCAGCAAGTCGAGGGCCTTCCGAATGATCTTCAAGCTTCTTTGTCTCGCCTTCCCTCTGGCACCTTTGAGAACGGCGGTCTCAGTATCAACACGATGCAGTCTAGTCCTGATGACGTACGTGCGATCCCTTGTATAATTTATTGTTTTTCGGCTTACAACTCCTTTAGTATGGTCTGGAGTCACCTTACGGCCTGCCTGTTGATGGCGGTCGTTACAGTGCGTGAGTAAAATGCTGATGGCTTATTCGGACATGCGCTGAAAGTATAATTCATAGCTCCGCCGGATCCACTGCATTATATCAGCAGAATAGCCCCCGCTTTGGTCTTGGTCTTGGTGTAAGAACTAGTACTGGGGCTCAGGATGGCAAGATGAACGGGTTACATGGGCCGAAGCACAGACGTGATATGGACAGAGAATGTTAGTTCTTCTCCCCGTGTGGCTTTTGGCATGCAAGGCTAAGTGATTCTTTTAGTTAACCGGTTCACTGGAACACGCCTCGAGGACCTTCAAGGTGAAATTGCCACCCTTTGCAAAGATCAACATGGCTGTCGGTATCTCCAAAAGAAGCTTGAGGAAGGTTTACCCGAGCATCGTGACATGATATTCCGCGAGACGTTCAGTCACTTTGCTGAACTCATGACGGGTATGGTTGTCTCTATTAGTATTCCAATCAAGCTTAAATTATCCTTAGATCCATTTGGCAACTACCTCTGCCAGAAGCTCCTGGAGTTTGCGACCGACGAACAACGCAATCTCATCTGTGAATCGGTGGCCCAGGACCTCGTCAATATCTCTCTGAATATGCATGGTACTCGAGCAGTTCAGAAGATGATTGACTTCTTGTCCACCAGGCGACAGGTTAGACGATCCTAGCTCATCCTCTCCAGTCATTAAACTCAAAAGTCTCAGATCCATTCCATCATTCTCGCGCTCAGTCTCCATGTGGTAGCTCTCATCAAGGACCTCAACGGGAACCACGTCATTCAGAAGTGCCTCAATAAACTTGCACCCGAGGATAACCAGGTAGGTCTTAGCTTCGTCGTGTTCGACACTTCGTTCACGATATTCCTAGTTCATTTATAATGCCGTGGCCGCCAACTGTGTTGAAGTGGCTACTCATCGACATGGTTGTTGTGTTCTACAGAGATGCATCGACCACGCATCCGACCATCAGAGGATACAACTTGTCAACGAGATCACCTATAATGCACTGACGCTTGTTCAGGATCCTTACGGCAACTATGTCTGTAAACATCTTCTTTCCTCCCGCGCATGAACTCATTAGCCGTCAACAGGTCGTCCAATATATCCTCGACTTGAACGACAGTCGCTTTAGTGACGCCGTTATCCGTCAATTTCAGGGTAATGTCTGCGCGCTTTCCGTGCAGAAGTTCAGCTCCAACGTCATTGAGAAGGTTTGTAGCATGCATTCTGTATGGTATCTACGGTGCTCATACTGATTTTTTTCAGTGCATTCGTGTCGCGGAACACGGCACTCGTAAAATTCTAATCGACGAGCTTCTGAACCGTAGCCGTTTGGAAAAGCTCTTGCGCGACTCGTATGGCAACTATTGTGTTCAGGTATGCCACCTATATTGCATCAGCTTCTGAATTTTAATATCAGTATTTTAGACTGCTCTGGACTACGCCGATCCTGCCCAACGCACTGCCCTCGTGGAGGGTATTCGCCCTGTTCTTCCGCTTATCCGTAATACTCCCTATGGCAAACGCATCCAGAACAAGCTGCAACGCGAAGCCCAGAACATCGAGTATGGCACTTTCCGCGGCCACGATCACCTCGTCAACATGGCACTGGGCAACCCAGGACTGAGCCCAGCCCATACCCCTAGTCGTCACCTGGCCCAAGGACTCCAAGGTGGACTCCCTGATGTTTACGCTGGCGCCAACAACGTTTACGGTCTTGCGAATGCACAAGCGGGCTTTACTCAAGCACATATCGGAACTCCTCTTCCTGGAAGCATTCAGCCTCAATCCATAGATGGCTACGTGCTTCAAAGTAACTCCAGTCACAATCAGGGTATCGCTCCTCATACCGGTTTCAACGGCGGTGGCTCGTTCAATAACGTCAGTCCCACTGTTGGAGGGATCCTCAATGGATCACTGAATGACCCTTACCAGAGGTCTGCCTTCGGCTATGGCATGTGAATCTGAAATGCTGCAATTCATATGGAAATCATTTCGTGAATCTTTGGATTAAGTTTGCTCATTTTCGGACATATTATCCTTTTAATATCTTTCCCTCACCGTTGTTGCGCACATACTTTTGTGCTGCTCATACCATCATCTACCCTACTTGATCTTTCAAACTTTTGCTTCGGTCGTGCATTTAGCGCTCTGCCATGTCCTGGAGCGCTGCTCTAAAATCGTCTCCACGTGCATTGTATTTTGCCGGCATACTCTAACTAACCCATTGTCTTCATGCTTTCTGTGTCTACCACCTTTCACTTACCAACTCACTTGTACAGGCTATCTTTTCAATTGACTCTAACTAGGTTGTGCCTTGTCTTTAGTATCGTTGCAGCACCGTTTGTCATTTTGTAGTTATTCACACCAGTTGTATAAAGTCATTAATTCGCAGTTGGGAACTCTTAGTCGAGTCTATTGCCTCGACCAGTAATTGAAGTTATCGGGATTCGTCGAGTCAAAGATGAGATGAGCCTCTTCTAAGTTGTCATACTGACTTCGGGCCACGCATCGGCTGGGCTGCAGACATTTAAAAGATGTAGACCGGATGGAAAGCGTATTAAGGCTCATGTTATACACAGTTTTGTATGCGCATGGTTTTGTCATACGTCCAATCTGTCACGCTCCGAGGCCAAGATGTATCGAAAGCAAGTAGAAGGTGTGGAGGTTTTCACCGGTTCTTTGCGCATGGATGAGTCGTTATCCTCTCTCCGTAAACTGAGTTGACGTACCTTGACGAAACCGATGGCAGCAGACTTCTCGCGGAAGCACTGACGGCAGAGGTCAAGGCCGTACTTTCGGATGAGACCAGCTTGGTGGGCACAGAGGCGGCTGTCGAGAAAGGTGAGCCCAGGTGATATCTCGGATGACAATACTAGACATACCACTGACGGCTACCCTTGCCGAATTTCCTGGGACGAGAGAACCAGACAGCGTCGTGTGTCATTTTTAAGGCTTGAGGAGCTGTGCGTTCAAGAGGTCAATATAACGACGTTAGAACGAGCGTGAAACATACTGACTGACTACCGGAAACTTGCTCTACGGAATCTCTGAACTGGTCGATGTTGTGGGGATGGCTTGATTATGTAACATACAGTTTTACATATAAGGTTCAAGTTCCGCTCGGTATAGACCGCCGAAATCAAATCTCAGATTCTTCTCAAAATGGCGCGCCATCAGGTGACATAGTCTTCCTTGATCGTGATCGCGTTTATTTCCCGATTGCCGATTGCTGAGACATTGACGTTCAAAGTAAGATCTGAAGCTCACCAGTGGACCTACGTTGACTAGCATGGAACTATATTGTCCACGAGAGGTCCAAGCAGCTCACAAGATCTCAATTTCTCCAGTGTCATCCCCGGTGATGACTCCTATGTTTCCGGCGATCACGAATGCCAGTGACCCTATTCAGAATTCTGTGACCGCAGGAGCATGCCAGAGTGGCGCTCGAAGATCTAACTTTAAGGGCTGTTGAATTGCTTATTGTCTTCAGATTCCGACTTAACTGTAACGGGTCGCTGTAGCTTCTTATATGCGTTCCGCTCCCGAACTACACGGTCTTCCTCCATTTGCACCATCATCTCCCATAACCTCGCCTATTACTCTCCCGATAGCTGGCTCATCTGTCTGGTCATGACTGCACTGTTCCTCGTCACTAGGCTCTGCGAAGTATTTTATGCGCTGCTTAAGCTTGGGTCGATACTTCTCATCCTCACCCTCGTTCGCATATTGATCTGGGCCATCAATATGTTCATACTACAACCACTGTTCGATCCTCTACAAAACCTCCCTGGCCCCAGTGGAACATACTGGCAAACCCACTTCAACGAACTCATGCGGTAATCCAGATTACTGGTCTTCCTAGGTACTTCCTTACCTTCAATCTAGGCCCAGCATGAGTCCAGATACACATGAAAGCTGGATCAAGAAACATGGTCATACTTTTAGGTTTCACGGGCTTGGCAAGGTGAGAAATGGTGACTGTCATAGAATGACTAGAGCATTTAGATTGAGAATCTGCCGTAGTACGACCACCGACTCATTTCGTTCGACTTTCACGTCGTAACACACATCCTCACCTCTCCTACATATGAAAAGCCCTGGCAGACACGAGACCTTCTTGGTCGGTTTATTGGCAGGGGTAAGTTCATATTATGCTTCTAATAACCCAACGTGATAACCCCCCTACGTAAACAGGGATTTTTTCTCTTGAGGGAAGGGAACACAAAATGCAACGCAAGATTATCTCTCCCGCTTTTTCGGGCCAATGCATCAAGCGCATGACCCCTGTCATGTTTCAGAAAGCTGACGAACTATGTGACCGATGGACTAGTATCCTCAACAAACAGAGCGACGATGGAATGGACTCCGACTTGAATGATGAGACCGGTTCGACTTTGAATGTCGCCCGCTGGATTTCTCGAGCCTCTTTCGATGTCATAGGCGAAGCTGGATTTGATTACCGCTTCCATGCCCTCGAAGAGGAATCGGAACCCGTTTACATGGCCTATAGACGAATGTTCGCCATCGCCGACAAGGGGATCAACTTGCGAGAGTTGATGGATCTAAATTTCCCCTGGATACGACGGTTTTGGGTGCGTGCTTTCACGATCATGAAGTCAGTCATTAACGACCCTATAAGCCAGGAGAAGACAATATCATCATTGACGAGAGCTTGAAAATCATCAACGAGGCAGGTAAAATGCTGATCGCAAAGAAGAAACTGAGTGTGGGCGATGAGCACTGTGATCCAGAGCACCCCGACAAAGATCTTCTGGGACTTCTCAGTGAGCATCAATACATTCTCCTTCACCCTTCCAGCTTACAATTGGACTTCAGTCAGATCCAACATGGCAAGCGATCCAAGCAAGCGTTTGACTGATCAAGAGTTACTGGATCAATGTTCCACTTTTCTGCTCGCCGGCTCGGACTCTGTCTCAACGGCAATTTCTTGGACTCTGTACTTCCTTTCCCTAGATACTTGCATCCAGGATCGCCTAAGGGAAGAACTGTTGGGCGTCCATTCCCAAAGGCTAAAAGGTGCTTATTGTCTCTGCTCCGACACCGCCCCTTCCTAACTCCACTATATCAGCTTCCCAACCACGGACATATTCAACAGCGGAGTGGGATATCATCAAATCGCTACCCTTCTTGGATGCCGTGGTTCGCGAATCCCTCCGATTGTGCCCTCCAGTCCATGAGACAATCCGTGTCGCGATGGAAGATGACAAGATCCCAATATCTCACCCTATTCAATTACGGGATGGAACCGCATTGAATAAGGGAGATCACATTTCAATTCGTAAAGGAAGTTATATTCATATTCCTATTGAGGGACTCAACTATTCCGAGGAATTCTGGGGTTCCGATGCGCGGAAATTCAAGTGAGTGAGAATGTATCCAGGATAAACCTTTGCTCAGTTGTATGATGATATTAGCCCCGATCGCTGGTTCGACCTCCCTCCTCGAACACGCTCCCCTGCCTTTCCCGGACTTGGGAACTCGATGACCTTCAGCTTCGGCCCACACTCGTGCTTGGGCTACAAATTTACGACAGCCGAGATGAAGATATTCGTCAGTACTCTCATCATGAATTTCATCTTCACCCCAGCTCTGGGCCTCGAGATCCAAAAATATAACTGCATCCTCACTAAACCATACATCGAGGGCAAGTGGGAGTTGATGCCACAGCTTCCACTTATAGTCCGTCGGGTCTGACAGAGTTTCTGGCAATTCTGACACCAATATTATGTGAAATATGTAAATTACTAGATGGAAAGATTGACTCAGTATACAGATAGATGTAAGCATTTGAGTACGACAAGACTTCTAATTATTGCACGTATATAGAAGAGATAACGCATGTTATTGCCCCGAGTAGGGATCAATTAGTCACAAAATATGCGTCTTAGCGATAGCTAGAGCCAACGCTTCAATCTCGAGGTCAACCTCTAATGCATTGACGGGACCCTCTTCATTTGCCGGTCCTGTTGAGCCCTCTGTTGCACGAGGCAAGGAACAAGGTGAATCTACGCGGAGACGTTATTGGTACCTCTCAGAACGCTGGGACTCCTGAGCTCACCTTGCGACTTCCCGGCAGCAAGTCGACTTATTTTTGGGGTTTGGGCTTTGCTTCTTACAGTGAACAATGGAACGAGCTGGCCTTCACCACATGCTCCACAGACTTGCGTCTCCATCAAAGACAGAACTTGCACAGTGAGCTCAAGAAGACTCACCACATTCATCCGGTCGAATTGATCTGCTGTAACGTCCATAGCTAAAGCCAGTTGCTTCAATCAGCTGGACCACAGTGACTTAATGACTTGTACGCACATCTTCTGGCATTTTTGACATTCTGATGAAAAGATCAAATATCCTAGATTGATAAGACTGCTGTAGAAGCAAGCACTCACCCCATTTGTAGGGATAGGATATCTCATAGTTATGTCTGGTCTTTATATATCTCAGCAAGAGACGGAGGTTACTACATGAGAAATAATAAGCCATACCGTTATTTCAATATCTGGCCGCTTTCTGGTCACCTTAGATGCCCTAGTGACTGGTCAGCTCGTAGGGCGATCTAGATGAAACGATAAAGATACCAGTGCTTGAAGCGCTTTCCATGATTTTCGTCCAACTTTTTGTCAATCACCCATGTTGCAAGGTGGCACATCTCATGTGAGAGGGTATTCCTGATCCTTTCTAAAGAGAGGGTAAGGGGAGCGAGTCGTAATTCTGCAGAACAACTTACCATCACCATCTAATATCTTGGTCGCAAGCTCAATCTCAGAACTCTCTACTCCATCTCTTGACCTTCAAGTGTAAGCAGATAATTCATATTAGCGTCAGGGGCAGATGTCCAGGTTCAAGAAATACCGATGATATCTAGCCTTGCCAGCAGTCGTCAACAAGCGCTTGTTCCACTTGAGGCTGGTACTCTCAGGTAACCCCATCTTGAATACGGAGGAGTTCAGTTCGTCAAATAGCTCCTGAGCGTATTGCTCTCGTCTTGCCAATTCTGCCTCTTCAAGAGCTTTCTTAGACACCCGAGTAGTTGACTTGGTTGATTTCGACTTCGTTACCCTCTTGTTAATGGGGGTGCTAACACGGACACTGGGCTCTGACAAGTCGGAAAGGACTGGAGATGATTTGAGAGGCACCCGGGGTTTTGGTATATCTGTGGTTGAGCCTGTAGCTACATCTTCCAACTGCTCCGATGGGGAACGCTTTCGCGGTATATTAACTCGTATAGGCTTCCTTGCGCTCTTTGGCTCGTCGCTAAGAAGTAATTAGATGGTTTCGTGGACTCAGTACCACAGGCACGCACAATATTAAAATAGCGCCGTTGTCCTCCTGGGATACATATGATGGGAAGGTCTCCTGCCAGGCCTTCTCATGACTTGTCCTTGTTGGCTGTACTCCAGAAGTTTTTGCCTCATCCTCGGAGGAGCTCGTGAGTTCAATAATATCGTCCGTCAGAAGTTTCCTCAGAGTTTGCTTCTTCGCTACCGCTTTGACTGGTGATTCCGGTTCTGAGCTTTCCGATTCTGAGCTCTCGATTATCCTTCGAGCAGCTGGGAAGCGTCTTCCATTTCTTGTTGTCTTGAGTACCTGTCTGGCACTGGGGAGAAGTCAGCTAACGGGAACTGGAGTCGTGGAAGAAGTATCTGACGGCGTTTTCTCCAAATCTTCGTCTTCGGAAGCGGAATTTGATAGGTTGGCAGATGCTGGAAGCCCCGTAACTGAGCCAAGGTCTAGAATGCCTTTTGTTCTGCACAGTATCAAGTTCTCATAATATGCATGGTATCAGTCTTGTTACTCACTCCTCTTCCTCGCCTTCCGAGTCTGAACTGAATATCTCGATTACCTCCTTAGCATCAACACGATACGACCTGCCACTTTGATCATTAAAAACACTCTTCTTCATCTATCAGTGCTTACCTTAGCCTGTCTTCTTCGCTATCTGGCACGACCTCATCCATGCTACGGTTCTGATTCCGTCTAACAGTAACATTCTGAGCCAATGAATCCTGCACCCTGGCCCCGGAGAAACAGGCCTCCACAGTATATGTATCTGCGAAACCGGAGAAGAGTTCGTCTGCAAGGTGACTGTAGGGACGCATGCACAAAGTGTTAGTGGGGGAAAGAGGTAAAGCTCTCAATTATTCGCACTAGCGGGGATTTAAAGCAGAGATCTATAATTACGACACGGCTGTAACGCGTGGTTCAACTCATCACATGATCGTGATTTCAGGTCATGAACATTGAACTCTAAATTAAGACCTGCTCGGTTTTTGGGTGTTCAAACTTTCAAGTTGGAACACCTTCAACTTCATACACCCATAGTTCGATGAACTCACTAGGTGATTGTTCGAAGTATTAGGGCAAGATATTTATTCTAAGGCTCTATAAAGACCATATTTTAACAGTCGAGTCCCGGCCACCAGTAACCAAGTATCGATCCATATAGCGTAACCTTTCCGCAGGTTGTGTGTGTCCATTAGTTACCAAACCTGACTGCTGCATGCTCGTGCGATTGTAAACCTGACAATGTGATTGAATTCAGAGCATCAAGCTACTCTTTAAAATCGAAACCCACTTTTAGGGCATTGTCCCCAGCAGCAGCCACAATCTTCCGCGAGTCGAATTGCAGAGCAGTAACGGCATGATCATATTTAATGGTCTCGATAGTTCCGCCCGTCCGAAGGTCCCATATCTAGATCAGTAAGAATAAAGCCATTCCGCTGTCATTAAAGGGTGAACTAACCCGAATAGTTTTATCAAGACTACCACTCGCAATATGGATTTCGTCAAACTGAAGACAGGTGATGGGCCCAGTATGGCCGTGTAATGTACGATGGGCTTGACCAGTGCGCACTGGGAAAGAATATCAACGAAAAACAACCATCGATAGTGGAAAAGCTTACTATCCCACATGCGAACTGCACCGTCACCGCTTCCGCTCACAAGTCCGTAGCCCCAAAACTGCACACCGCCTACAAAATCGGTATACATGTCCCAACTTCCATCCGCCGCTGGTGGCGTTGGAACGGAAAAGGTGCCTGCGGCGGCTGCGGCTCCAGAGAATAGGTTATTAGGCAAAGCGCCACCGGGAGTACTGCTCGGTGGATGAGATATCGCCCACAGGATATCCATGGTCATAACGCATTGACCTGTAGATAAGTCCCACTGTCGTAGTGTTTTGTCTGAAGCTCCAGTGACCTAATAGACTTGAGTAAAGGCAATGTATAAAAGCTTGACGAACGAAAGTACGTACCAAACATTCGTCCTCGAAGTACAGTGCCGTCACTGCCTTCGTATGACCGCCCAAGATTCTTAGACAAGGACCTTCCTTTGCAACCTCACTCTCTTCCTCTTGACCATTGCGAATACCATTCGGCCGTTCTACCAGTTCTCCTGCCTCATCTTCTGCTTCTTCTACCACATCACTCAGGCTCACTATCTCACCCTCTCCCCAAGTATCATCGTCAACCTTCCTCAAATCCCATATTCTCACATCTCCGTCTTCACCTCCCGTCAAACAAAGATGATCTTCCACCTGAATAGATTTGACTCCTCCTGAATGACCTCGCAGGCGACCAGCTTCCGTCCCTGAAAACAAGTCCCATACTCGAGGCTGTGAGTCCTCGTGCGATGCAGTGACAAGAGTTCCGTAAGGTTCTGAAAAGTCAAGGGCTGTTATCGGTGAAGTGTGGCTTTCGAGGGTCTAGCATGGAAGCGTTTAGGAATTATCCGGATGACGAACTAGTGCTGAACATACCATGAACGCGACTCCCGCGGGAAGCTCTTCATGCTCGGAAGGAAGGAAAGCTGGTCCTGAATGTAAATGAGCAAAGGCACATGATTCGTTGAATCTAAAAACACATACCCTTCCTTCTCCTGGTAGTAGGAAGATGTATTGGTTGTGCAGAGGAAGCTCTACTAGTTGATTGCTCGAACTGTAGTCTTTCTTTGACACCCACGACTGGACCTCGAGTCAGAACAAGGGGATGTAATCTATGAACAGGATACTCACGCTCATCTTCTAGTTCCAGTTCATCTTCCTGTAATTTGAGAAGATCTTGCTCGAGCTTGGCTCGAATGTTATCGAGTGCAGTAATTTTGTTTGTGATCTCCTCTATCTCACTGTTAATGAGACTCTACTCGAGATGAGCTAGAGTCATGAGAGACGAGATTAAGTCATACCCGTCGAACATGGATGTTTTCTTTGTCCCGCATAATTTCTGCCTGTTGTCGCGCAAGCTCTTCCTTCCCTAGCCGCTTCGAAGCACTCAAACTCTCCCTTCCTTTCCGCTTCGCACCTTTTCCCGCCACAAGAACCACGTCCTCCTCGCTCGCCACACTCTGACTTTCATGGTCTTCCTCCTCGGTCATCATTCCCCTCGCACTCATTCCCAACTTCTTCAAGCCAAGCTTGGGAGTCTCCACATGCCGCGTTTGTCGCCGTCGTGTCCGGCTCTTATCCGCACTCGGAATTGTAGCTTCGAAACCGCGTAGCAAGCTAACGTTTGACGCTACACCTTCCGGCTCTGGAACGTCTGCTTCCAGTAGTTCTTCCGTCGCCTCAACTACTTGCATTTCGCGGGAAGTAACTCGATGGGAGGTGCCAAAGCCTAGCCGCATTGGGGCTCGACCGAGCGTTGCAAAGTCCATTTTTGAGCTTCCAGCAACAGATGCACGCGGCCGGGCGGATACAGTTGCTGCAGAGTTCATCATACGAGGAGTCATGATCACAGGAGCCACTATTTAACAGACAATTATTCCAGGGCATTAGTAAAAGTGAGACGTATTTGGGAACATAGCACAAACAATCCGACAGAATACGTGTTGAATCGGTTTTCCTATGGTTAAACGGAGCGAGGAAGGTCTTCTGAAGAAGTTCTAGTCGGGTGGGGCCTTCTGGTGGAGGATCTCGTCGTTTACTTGTCTTTGACCCATTCCCCCTCTCTCCAAACTCGGAGCCCATTGCTCAGCGGAAAGCGGGGCGTTTCGGGAAGACAGAGACTGTGAGCAAAGGATCGAGCGTAATAGAGAATTACCGGATGACCAGCCTTCCGGACGCGGCCAACTCTGTCTCTGGCCCGATGATGCACATTTCCCACGAGGATCCAAATTATATTTTCTCTGGCATCTGCTCAACAGCCTTGGTGCGAAAACATACGCTGTATGCAACCACGATAGTTTGCGCTATTGTACACAGTGCAACATGATATCTAGAGCGAGCAACAACAGGTAACAACACATACACCGTCTATCTTGAAAGAACAATGGTCCATCCCCGACTGTCACCGGGACCAGCTGAAGTCTAACACCATGTCAAATCCATATGGATTGAGGTCGTATTCCTTTCGTATCAGTGGCAATTTCTCTGCATTTGGAGCAGGAGTTGGATGTGGTGTGTCCCGAGGTTTTGGAGGTTCTGGTGAAGGGAGGGGAGGGCTCGGAGGGTTTACCTCGCTTTCCATAATGCCAACTTCTTCCTCCAACGGGATCATATATTTGGAAAACGAGTTGTAAAAGCCTGGGCTTAGGTCTCTCAAGACACTCCAGACTTTGTAAGCAACGCTATTCCTGCCATATGGTGAATGACGATCCTGCTCAAGGTCCCCTCGAGGTTCCATGAGTTTATGCAGTTCTTCCTCTGAGGCTTTCTGTCGCTTTTCCAGGCTGTCCTTCAGGCGTTGGACGCTGAGATGCTCCCAATGAGAGACGTTGAAGGGCTCAAAGAAAGCTCCACTGGTGAGGTCGCACCAACAGCGGTCAGCCGCTCTAATGACACTTGGGTGGGGTAAATTGGGGGAGAGTGTCGCGTTGATGGCGTCAGCGAACGTCGAGATATTTTCCGACCACGGCGTGGATAGTGGCGTATCAGTTGGAAACGGCTGCCAGTAACACGACGAGATGAATAGCGTCGTGAGGAGAATGATGCAGTAGAAGCTGGAATAATGCATTCAGAAAGCGCAGAGCAACATGCCAGAGAGACGCACCATGGCTTAGCATGCATCGTCAGAGAAAAGAGGAAGAGAACAAGGAAGAATGGTGGGGCAGTCGGAAGAGGAAGGAGAAGAAGAGGAAGGAACCATCGTGTGCACCTGGGCATGGCGGCAGCAGGTTTTAGTCAGAGAATGTGTAGTGCTGGTCGGGAAGACGAAACATACCACATTGGCGGAAGCGAACTTGACGAGTATACTAAGGTAGCCGCAATCCATACTCATCCTCTCTCAGGGTCATCATCGTGACTTTTGGGTGACAATAGCTCGTAAATACTACTCGAATTGCTCCGTAGCACACCTCTTAGATTGGAAAAAGTCAAAATATAGCAAAAGCAGTTTCTTAATATTTGACTTTTTCAAAATAAAAAAAATATGTGCTGAGGAAATTAGAGTAGGATTTACAAGATATCTTCTGCCAACACGTGATGACCGGACCGAGGCTCTTCTGGCAAATGATGTATCGTAATATTGACGCGTCAAAGGTCTAGATATGCCTCTCCCATTGAAATGAGGAAGGGCAAGCCTCCAAAATCTTGGCCTTCATGTAAGGACTTGGTAAGACCACCGAAAACATGTCAATAAGCTCAATCCAGCTGAGCAAAACTGGTGGACAGCAAAGCATATCAGAGTGGACTTGATGGCAAGCAGGCGACATGTGCATCTGTGAAGTACTGAGGTCATTGGCCGCTCCCTGCCACATTCTGAAGCCTGGTAGGCTACAGGAATCAATTGGACTACTCTAAATGTTTATCTCAATCTCATCGTCGCCCAACGCATGCAGGGGAAGAGATAATGTCCCTGGTCACTGATGGTCACACTAACGTACAGTGGATGAGTATGGACTGCGGCTACCTTAGTAGCCTGTTGTCCGCCCTGCCGTCAGCAAGGCACGTCGATTATGTCATCGATTACACCTTTCCTTTTTAGGAGCGAGATGCGTTACGCCCGAAAGGGAGCGCGATCGTTCTGGAGGATTCCACAGTCACGACTGCACGTTCTTCTTAAGCTCACCCTCTCTTTTTTCCACCCCATCTCTCTCCAAAATGCCTACCCACCCTGAAGTACTCTGGGCTCAGCGAAGCAGTGAGACTGATGAGGAGAAGGTCGACTTTCTTTGCCCATTTTTGTCCTGCCATAGATCATTGAAACAATCCTGCAGAACATCATCTATCTCACCGTAAACCTCCCCGATATCGATCAAAGTACTCTGGATTACTCTCTGACCGGGACAGAATTCAAATTCAAGACCAAGGCTGGAGTGTGAGACGTGTTGTTTCGCGTGTTTTCGATCCGATAGCTCACATCTGACAGTGACCAGCCTCGCGAATATGAATGCGATCTCGTGTTTTTTGACGAGATTGATCCCGAGGTAAATAGTTTTTGACATCACCGTATAGCCCACGAAATGACATACTCTTTAAACAGAAATCTTCTAAGAAAATCAGCTCCCGGGCCCTCGATCTCAAGCTTCAAAAGAAGACCTTGAAGGAGGAATACTGGCCGCGCCTCACAAAAGACAAAAACCGCTTTGTCAAGACCAACTTTGATAAATGGGTAGATGAGGATGAACAAGACCCTTCTGTACAAGAGAAAGACGATGACTATGAGGGCATGGGTGGCATGGGTGGCATGCCCGGTATGGGTGGTATGGGTGGTATGGGTGGAATGCCAGGCATGGGTGGCCCAGGTGGCATGGATATTGAAGCGGTAAGTATTAAGCAGTCTGCTCCGTATTTCGACCATCTGACTCTCCCAATAGATGATGGAGCAGCTCAAATCTAGCGGAGGGATGCCCGACCTCGGAGAAGGTTCCGGTAGCGGCGCGCCAGACGCTGGAGGTGACGACGAATCTGATGATGAAGGCCCACCCCCACTTGAGGATGCCGAACCATCTACCTGAATATACTAGATGAAAATTGTTCGCGGATGCTGCGCTATACTATGTCTTAACTTCATGCTGTAATCGTTGCACTTGACTTCTACGACACGATCGTTGTGATCAACCGCATTGGTGGCACATCACAAGATTCGAGGTGGTTCCTTTGGACTAAGTATTTTCTTGAGAATGCCCTGCGTGAGTCATGATGTAGCCGGGAGGAAACTAGCCCAGGTACCAACAACCACGCCCGGAGTCTACTCCTGGATCATGATGCATGCTGTTCAGATTCCCCTTGATTCCATCCATTTTACTCATCCATCCAGTTTCGAACACGAAATGAGGCGCCGTATAGTTGATTATTCAAGCAAACGGCCCTCCAGGATCAATTGAAAAGATGTGCATGCTTCGGGCGTCAGATGAATATTTTAAAGGTATCTGATATGCGGGTGATATAACTATGCTACACAATTCAGTATTAATCCAAGCTGTATGCTAGGCGTGACAAGGCTTAAAGTCATGGCAACTTGAACATCTACTGGACGGTGAACTGCGAAAAGAAATCAGTAACTGATGGTCAGAAAATTTAAATCATATCAAACTCACGTAGACCGCATCATCGAGGGAACCATGCTGAGCAATAGGAGCAAGGACGGGCTGATGGTTAGCAGCAGAGTTGATCGAAGAAAGCTTGTAAGCACCGGCAGGGAGACCCTTGGTGACATCAGCAGTCAAGATGCCGTTGGCATCAGCCTTTCCGTTCAAACCCTTGAAGAAGGCGAAGACAGTAGGATCGGTCGGAGTCGTCTGGTTGAGAGAGGTGAGCTGCTCAACGACAACGTGAGAGTGACCCTGGATAATCCCCTGAGCGTTCAACTGCTGAGGAGCAGAGAAGTAGTTCTCATTGGCGTTGACAAAGTTTCCAGTCTCAAGGTTCTTAATCGCCATCTGGATGGTGAATTCCTTGTTGGCGGGAATGGTCGCTCCGTTCGCGGGGAAAACGAACTTAGACGAGGGCATGTTGGTCTTCGCTGGGATCAAACCCATAGGAGCAGGGTTGCACGATCCACCAGTGATCTGCTGGCCGTTGGTGATAGGAAGGTTGGGGGCGGTCAAGCAGAAGTTGATGAAGTTGTTGGTGGATGTGAGGGATGGAACTTGACCAGCTTCGGGTACGTCTTGGCCATTGTTTGCAAAGCCCTTGGCGATGACAGCGGGATCGAGGGCTAGAGAATCGGATGAGTTATATTAACAACTTCAGATAAGACACAGAGAGACATACTGGTCGATGTC
>JANIEX010000149.1:0-54110 GCA_027627405.1 Leucocoprinus birnbaumii | reverse complement strand
CCCAACCACTCGCATACATCCCCGAACACGAACGTCTAGGATTCCGGAAACTCGCGTTGGTGGTGGACGACGGACTCGCGGCGGCTGTAGAAGAACTGGCTTTGGTGTTTAACTCTCCGGCAGAGGTGAATCCTGATGGTAGTGGGAGCGGCCGCTTTCGTTGAGGAGGGTGAGGATTTTGAGGGTGGCTGTTGGGTTGGTTTTGAGGGAGTTGGGGAGCGATGATGATAGTGTTTCTTTGGATGGTGGTAGGGAGGGGGAGGGAGGAGGAGATGTGGATGGGGTTGGCAACGGAGAATGGAGGGTCCTCGAAGCGTTTGGAGTGGAGAGAACGTATGGATTCGTTGAGAGATTGATTGATCTCTTTATGGATCTAGTACAGGATCTACGAACTCAAATCAACGATTTCCGTACCCCCCTTACACCCACCCCAGCAGCAATAATGAGAAAGTGAAAGTGAAGGAGAAGGAGAAAGGAGATAAAGAAATAGTTGAACAGCTGTTCGCTACGACGAGAGAGTTGTTGGTTTTGGTTCATCGATTGGCTGTGAAATCGGTGTTTACGATTAGTGTCAGAGGGTTGAGAAAGGTCGTTTGTGGGATTGTAGATCTTGTCGGGTGTGCTGATTTCGTCTTTCCTTCTCCCTCCTCCTCCTCCACCACCACCTCCAACAGCAACAATTCTCAACAAACGACGAAACGACAACATCGTACAGACACTCAACGCATAGCGATCAAAACTGGAAAAACGTGCGTGAGGGTGTTGAAGGCGTTCTGTGGGAAGGGTGTCGGTGTGGAACCGAGGAGTAGGAGGGAGTCCGCGAGGGAGGTTGTGTTGAGGAGTTTGTTGGTTTGCGGACAGGTGAATCCTCACTCTTCTGCTGAGCGAAGTGCGAGTGGAGGGGAGGATGTGGTGGGCAGAGTTCGGAGGGTGTTGGAGTTGATTGAGGTTGTGTTGCCTCTGTCGAGTTGTTCGTCTTCATCGTCTTCAGAAGTGGATGGAGCGCCGATGATGGATGGTGATCACCAAATGCAAGATTCCCTTACCCCTTCCTCCTCCTCGCAGCAGGAACTCAAATCCCTCTGGTCAACAACCGTATTCCCACTCATCCTACACGAACTGCGACTATTCATGAGGCTATTGCCTGTGGAGGATAAAGTCCGGTTTGTGGGGATGTTGGTGGATGTGGATGTGGATGGGGCTGTGGGTGTGGGCGAGTGGTTGGTGCAGGAGGAGGTTAAGGAGGTTGAGGGCGTGGGTAGGTGGTTGATGTGTGTTGGGGAGATGTATCACCTGGACGATGATGATGAGGAGGAGGTTGTGGGTGAGGGGAAAGTGCAGGAGAAGGAGCAGGGTGGCGAGGCGATGGAGGGTGTTGAAGGGGCTGGGACTGAGGGCGGAGAGGAGAAAGAGAAGGCGAGGGTTATGGAGGAGCAGAGGAAGAAGCGGGAGATGAAGGTGCAGAAGAAGAAGGAGAGGGAGGTGTTGAGAGCGGAGAGGATGATTAATCTTCATCGGGTGTTTGTTGGTGTTCAGTTCTTATCGCTGCTCACTTCAACCCTTGCCCCTCCTCAAAATAATCCAAACAATACAAACACACCGTGGTTCATCACCGCTCTCTCGCAAACACCAACACTTGCTTCGCAGCTTGCTTCACTCCTTAGTCTCCTCCTCGAAGCGCATTATACCTCCCCACCCATCACATCATTATTCAAAGTCCTCTCTCGCCTCGAGAATTTTGGGAGACTCGGTGATGAGAGGTTGAAACTCGTAGCTTTGCTCGGAGTGTTAAGGATCGCACAGGGAGATGTCACGAGTGTTGGTGCGGGAGATGGTGTGAAGGAGATGCTTGAGGATGGTGGGTTGAGAAAGGCGTTGTTCCGTAGTGAAGCCCAGGATGGGGATGTGGATCTATTGAGGAGTGAAGTAGGGAGACTGTGTGCGGTTTGCGCGGAGAGTGTTGGGATGGTTAGTGTGCAGGTTGCTGAGATGGTGGTGCTTGTGTTGGCTTGGATGACTGGCTCTGCGGAGGGAGTGTCTAAGGGAGAAGAGAGACCAGCGAAGATGAAGGTTTTGAGAGGAGTGACGAGGGATGCATTCACGACTCTTTGTGATTCGTTGGTTATTACGATTCCGGAGATGGAACGAGTCGTACATGACGTTCGGACGACAGTTGGGTTCGACGAAGATGAAGATTTCGTGGCTATTCCGGTTGAATTACCAGATACGCTCGTGCTCTCCCTTTCATCCATCTCTTCCCTCCTATTAAACCCTCACCCATCCACTCACTCTGCTCCCTCCCTCCACCCTTCCACATCCACCACCACATCATCATCATCACACAATCGAACAGGCAGCCTCAGCACACTACAATTCTCAGGTGGATACCCAATTGGTACGAACACATCTTCTGGGTCTTTGGAGGGAGGAGGGAGGCCGAGTACACCGAAAGGAGGGCAGAAGACGCCGGATATACTGGGAACGATAATTTCGCCGCCGACGGCGCTGTTGAGGAGTCCTGCTGCGACGGGGTTGACGAAGACGTATGTGAATAATGATTTTAGGTCGTTGAGGCAGGTGCCTAGTGCGAGGTTGAATACGAGTAGGTTGCCTAGTACGCATGGTGAGTTGCTGGTTTTTTTTGTGGTTTGGATTTTGGGGTGTATCTGGATTGATTTTTTTTGTGCTTGGGATTGGGGGTGCATCTGATTTTTTCGGCTTTGTGGGTGTATTTTGGTGTGCGTGCTCGAGCACGTTTCCTGGATGCAATATCGGTGTGTGTGTGTTTGGGTACTTGTTGGTATCGTTGGATTTTGGAGTGGAGTTGTTGGCGATTTTTGGGTTGTATTCCCGATCTCGGGCTACATCGACAGTCGATTCATCTATCGGGCTTTTCGGCGCCTCTATTTCTTGGAGAACGATAAAATACTGATCATCACTGATTTTCTCCTTCTGTTGCTTTACGTGGGGCTTTCTCACTACATAGTCGATGTGAGTTGCACCTCTTGATCAGTTGGTAAAATTGCTCAACCTCTGTGTTTTTGCAGGACTTTGAGAGTGGCGGGGTTGTCGGAGCGGGACCGACGGTACCTGGTGCTTCAATGTCACCACTCATTGTGCCGGTACCGATACCGCTCGGAGACGTTTCAGCGTTCGGAGGTCTGTTAAATATGGGTGGCCAGTGATGTGGAGTTGCCCGCAGTTTTACCTACATCTGGATGACTCCTATCGCTTTTGCTCGCCATACTGTCGTTTTCACTCTGATTTATTGTTTATGCTGTATTATTACTGCTGTTCTGCCTAGCTATGTATGTCGTTTTGCTCGCCATGGGAATCGAAATGTTGTTAATTGTTGTTCAGCTCAGGGTCGTTAAAATAAGTGAAAGGGGCATGTATCTCTTTCCATCAAGCCCATCATCATCACATTCATCACCTTCGATGTCCAACTTTCAGCTTGCTCAATGCTAGCATCCTCTGCACTTGTGCTGGACTGATACTGATACAATCAGAAAATTCTGATCCTTCTAAGGCTCCGACAAATAAGCTGTGACGCTCTCCCATTCGCCGCCTCAAGATGTCAACAGACTAGTTACCACCTAACTGTCTCAGTACAGAGGGTCTAGACTCGCAGAGGCCTCGATGGCGGCGGAAGAACATGGAGCCTTGGACAACCAGACTATTGGTACGTTCATCGCTATGCCGTATGGGTGTATCTTTTGTTGCTTCCATGCCCACATGAGCCCCACAAGAGTATATCTGCTCTTTTATTGGCTTTTGGACTTCGGTCCGTTGTTGGTTAGAATGTCGAAGAGGATGTTTACCATTGTCATTGTTGCTCGTGAGAGGAGAAGTTTTGAAGCAGAGCAACTATGCTACTTCTACAGCAACTTCTTGAGGTTTCGCTGTCCACGGCCGTTGTGACATCCACATCTCCTCCTAGTACGAAACACTGCCCGACCCGTGAGTGGTTGGAGAGTACGCTTTTGCTTCTCGTCCAACTTGGCATCGCTGTTTCTCCTCCCTTCGTTGACTAGCCTTCTAGTGTGCCATCAACCACCTTGGTTTTGTGGTGCCCAGCTCGAATCCGTTAATATCCAGCAGGCATTCGCGGATCTGCATTACTACCCCCAACCACTCACCGTCGGCAAGTTGAGCTGTGTTAGAGCATCTACTAAGAAACTCTTTGTCGCCAAGCGCTACCGTCACCCTACCACTGTTGCAGTTCCCCCCACAAGCACAAGCTGCTTGATCTCCGACAGACAGAATAAAAGTAGAAGACGCTGGCATTAATCAGGGTCATCTACCTTTCCTGGGCTCTGCACTTCAGTTGCAGTTGCAGTGCGTTGGAGATAATACAAGGAGGTGAGTGCCACATTTCTGTCGCGCTATGTTTTCTGAGGCGCTGCCGCCGTGCCAGATCAAAAATCCTGTGACGGCAACCAGCTTCATACTTTTGATTCGGCCAGCGGCGGGGGTGGCAGAGACTTTGTGTTGCTATCCAATTAACTTGTGGTGCGAAAGATCACTTTAGCGAGTCGTTACCATCAACGTATTCTGGGCATTTTGAGAGTCAAGACGGACAACCGTCCGATACCGACGACACGTCTGAAATCATCGACATCACCGGATTGCTTTAATTCACGGTCCTCGGTACTCCGTTACCCAGGCTTCTCATCCTTACTTTGTCTTCATTTCTTCCCCGAGTTGCCGTTGTTCTGTCTTTTCTCATAGCTGCTGGCAGATTTTTACTTTTGTTTTCTGACATTTATCCCTTCACTTGTCTGCCAGCTTCCTTTACCTCCGTTCCCTTCTTCCTTCCCTGTCATTTTTCCCTTGTTGTTCATGTCCAATGGCACCGGTTTTAGATATGATGTTTCTTATGAGCCGTAAGTGACTTGTTGTCTGCGCAGTTAGCTTGTCTAAACTCTACACCCAAAGGCTCAATTGAGAAACAGCACGGAATGAAAGCGATGATATATGTCAACGTCTGGGTTTACTTCAACCTAGTTGGAAACACCATCCTTCTTCCCCTTGCTGTCATCACATTCCTGTTCTCCAAGACCGCGAAGCGACACCCAACACTCATTAACCTTTGCATTACCTGGATATTCTCCGGCGTGTTCTCATTACTCCTGCAAGTCGACCTTATGGGCCACATTCAGATTATCGAGCTAACCCAGGTCTGATTAGGTTCTACTCGAGTTCAGAGAAGCCTAGTCAATCGCTCTGCCTAGCACAGGCGTCACTACTGTATGGCATCACACCCATGTGAGTGAATTAGCTGTTAAGTGAACAGTGAGTTGATCGCTCGTCTAGGTGGGCTGTAGCTGTGCTCGCTTTGGTTTCCTACATGCTTTATACTTTGAGAGACGAGCATACGGAGTCGAGATACCTGAAAAGTATACCCATGGCTCTGGTGAGTGCTTCGTGTATCAAGCTACCTATATGATCTCATCACAGCTACTATCTCAGATGCTCAGCGCGCCTTACATTGCACAGTCCGCTTTTACTATCGCAGCTTTGCTAGTAAGACAGTCGTGCCTATCCGCTAATCCACTCTTGGCTAAATTAGTTTTAGATGGCATACAGACATCCAAAGAAACTGAAACCAGATAGCCTGTTTTTATTCTGTTCTTTTAAGGACACTAAACTGTAAATCCCTGTTTCTTCGCTTATGACCAAAAAGCTGATTCCCTTGATAGGTTTTTCGCGATGTCCATCTTCACTTTACTGGCCTGTGTAGCTATTATTGGCATAGAAGGTTCGCAACGAGCTACTTCTCTCAGCTTGAAACTTAGCTTTCCGCAGTTGCCCTTGCCATAGTGATTTATAGAAGTTGGCGAACAGTGAGGAGTGTCGGGCTTCCTAGTGACCTTCCGTTACCTCTCATCGCGCGGGTTTTTGTCTTTGGGGTCTACGTCGGTATCGGTATTATGTAGGTCTAGTCCCCTTTCTTAGCGCAAAGTGACCCTCATTGCTCTGGTCTAGCGTCAGTACCCTCGGCCTTTTCGACATCACGATGCCGGAGAACCTCTTTGCAGCCACAGGTACTTCTGACATTTGAGTGAAGCTTGATCTAGCACTCACTCAAGTACAGCTGGCACAGTCGTTTTTCTGATATTTGGGACACAAGCCGTACGTTCAGATCATCTTGTCTTGGTTCAGGTAATCTGAAATTATGTGACCTAGGATGTATTCCGGGCGTGGTGTTTCTGGAGAAAGGACAAGACAAATCCTCCTCCGCCGTCTTCCCCAAGTATCTCGACACACTCGACGCAGCGGACACACCAGTTTTCTGTGGAGATACGGCCTCACTACGCTTCCTCCATGGACGCGATCTTCAGATCCGCTAAATCTGAAACGAGCGCACCACGATCCAATCGAAGCTCCCGCAGTCACTCTCGACCATCTACACAACGATTCTCAAGATTCTCAAATAAGAACTTTGTCCGGCTCCCAGACGACGTTGAAGTAACACATACACCACACTCGGAACGATTTGCACATGGAACATTCCCAGAAGAAATCCCCCCGGTACCCGAAATGACCGAACGACCTGAACCTGCCATCATAAGGCCACGGAAGGGAAGTACGGGGGAACCACCTCCAACAGGAGGACTGGGAAGGTTGGATGCTGCGAGTCGGAAGAGGAGGTTGGATGATCCGCCCAAGCCTAAAGGCCCGAGAAAGGCTAGTTTTTCTAGTCTCAGGACGGCGTCTGTGTCAATATCGGCTTCACCTAATGTGCAAGCCCCTATTGCCGCCGTTCGTCCCTTGGAGTTTGCTCCTATGTCTACAGAACCACAGCGGACATTAGTTACCATAGTCAGAACCCCGCCTACACCGTAACGGACATATCATCATCACTTTCCTTTCACTCTCAGGATATCGGAACCATGCATGCCTTGTATTATATCATGTACATTGGAAAGATTCGACTTGCATTGATTACACGAGCTTTAACCATTGATTTCAAAACGTAAACACTACAGCTTCATATCAATTCTTGTAGCAGTTCGCACTTGCTGAGTCTGTCGGTCTGAGCTGGGGACTGATTCTGACTGATTCAAAGAATCGGTTCCTGAGATTAATCTAATCTTATCTAGGCTGCGCTGAATCTTATCGCTGACCTGACAGTTAGGGGCTTAATCTATCCCAAGCAGACCATAAGTACATCCATGTAACCAAGGGAAAACAGCGGGAGAAAGCAACGAATACAGTACACAGCTGTAATTCGACGGAATTCACGGGAAAGCGTATATAATAGCGCGAGAGAACGAAAAAAGAAAGGAGAAAAGAGGGTCCCAGTTGAGTGGTGTGCAGTAAAAGTGGCGAAAGCGTCTCTATTCTCAAGCACCTCCTGAATGACCGGCACCGTTTACCTTCGGGGATGCGTTGGCTCCTGAGCTGAGTCCTGCAGGAAGTGGTGGAACAGGAGGAGGAACAGCACTAGTGCCTTCCTCTTCTTCGTCACCTATATCTTGAGGGTCTCCCTGCGCATCCTCGTCCTCGTCTTCGTCATCCATGAGTTGTGCGGCGCGCTATGGAAACCAACGTCAGTAACGGCTCAAAAATAGTGAGGATGAAACAAATACCTTCATAGCTTCAGCTTCATTTGAATAGTGACCCTTCCGAGCTCGGAGGAAAGCTGCATGTTTCTCCGCAGCTTCAGAAAAACCCCAAGGAGTCAGTATACGGTTTAGTAGAACTAAAAAAACCCAGTTTACTCACTTTCCTCGTCCATCTCCTCATCCTCTTCAACCTCCTCTCCTCTCTCTCCATCCGCGGACCGAATACCTCTCCTCGCCTCATCAGGCAAATTAAAACTCGTACTTCTACTCGAGCTCCTACTCCCAGCGGATCTCAAACTCTCACCAGAAACCGAACCTGAGGGAGGCACCGCAGAAGTCCCTGCATGCTTATCTCCACCGTCAGGGCCACTCCCACTGCTACTATTATTACCGATAGAAAATCCAACACTTGATATAGAGGTACGACGGGATGAAGGACCAGAGGTATCGGCGCCGGTGGAAGAGATGGTTTGTGGAGATTGTGGCGGGGACTCGTAGGAATATTGGCTGCCAAGGCTTAGATCTGGGATGTCTAGAGTAGGTTTTCTGTGTTAGTCTTAAGGAGGGTGCGGGTGCGAGGAAAACACGGACCTCCTTCGACGGTATCTGTTTCAGCGTTATACCTCACGAAAGGCGTCTTTGGCTCCGTAATCTTCATCAAACTATCCTTCTGAATCTCTGTCAACGCAAGATTCTCCTCATCCCACTGTAGACTACTACACTCGCACAACAATGCATTTCCACCCACACAAAAATTGATGGACAGAACCAGTTGCGAGAAGCGACGAGGATTCGCAAGGGAAGATTCGGATGGTCAAGCCGGGCGCTCATCAGTACCAAGATAACAAGAGGGCGTTCAAAGAGCGCAAGTTATGCTACTCACTGGGCGTTTGGATTAGGAACGGAACCGGACTGTGGTGCATTCTTCAGAATACCCTTTGGCTTGGTTTGAGATGTGGACCTCGTAGGAATGGGCGGGAGGTGTGTTGGGCGATGATCGGCGGCAGAGAGATCGGTCGACATGATTTCACTAGAGAAAAGAAAAGACTTGAAAATCCAGTCCAAAGGAAACGCGAGCTTTTGTAGAAAGCTCGTTGAAGAAAGGAGGAGTGTTTAAGAAGGGTAAATTGGGGTTTGAATGTAACTAGAGAAAGGTAAACAAGTATTGTGACTGTATTTAAAGTAATCACTGCCTCGCCACTCAGATGACCAGTAAAGTCAACCCAAAAAGGTATTTCCTGATATGATTGGGTTATTTTCTCCAACCCGTCCAGTTACGGTGTACCTTTGCGTCGGAGGCGCTCGGTTAAACTGCCCACTGCGTCATCATCTCACGGAGTCACGACCTACGTATGTGTACACCACGACATCGCCACTACTTACAACAGCGGGGCAATGTTTATGCTAATCTACATTACTAGTGATCCAAAAGTATAAACTGCTAACCAAAGTCCTGCTCGGTATCCAAAGAAACACAACTCTAAACCTAATCCACTAAAGTACTACGAGCAGTAAAAGTGAATCTACATTCCTAATCCAATCAAAGCATTCAACAATCTCTCCGCAACATTATCCGGTTCCTGCCTCGCCATCTCAACAATACTCAACAATCTCTTAATCCCGATTTGCATCCTCGAATTCATATTACCCTCTCTCTGAGAACCGAAACCAGCCTCAGTGAGCATACGAATAGCATCTTGGTGTTGACTGTCATTTGGGAATAATTCGACTTCACGGAGGACTCGGTCGAGAGATTGGATAGTCGTGATCGGGGGTACACGTTGTTCCGAGTCGAACGTTTCAGAGAGACCGAGGTCAGTTAGGATGGGACGGAGAGAGGACGTTGCGATGATGAGAAGGCGGCGACCCTGGAGCTCAAGTGAGCAGCCGGGCTTTCAAATCATAATGCGGTGTACATACCTTGGGAGGTCGCCGAGCGATCAGGACAAGGAGAGTCTGTAACACCGAGTTTGAGAACCTCGCGCCCATCGGCGTCCAATCTATTGATCGGATGAGCGACTGAAGAGCGTTACGAAGCTAGTTTACTCACCGATCAAACGCTCAATGTTGTCAACCACAACAACACTCAACGGACTCTTGTAACTGTCGGAGAAGACCTTTGTGATGGCTTGGACCTTCTGAGGCTCCGAGAAGCCGACCATATTATCCGGTGAAATGAGTTTGATGAACGGGAACTCCGACGCTTGCGCGATTGAGGCTGCAAGTGCTGTCTTTCCTGATCCAGGAGGTCCATGCAAAAGTAAACTGACGAGTGGAGTTCGCTGAGATGAGCGTACTTGTTCCACGAGCAGCCTCCCGGAACGCAGCATTTCCTATCCCCACTGTGAGTATGGTCCCGAAGAAGATCGTAGGAAAGGCACTCACATCAACGCTACTATCGTAGTGAATAATGCCATTCTGCACTACTCGCTCCAACTCCTCTTCCGACACACCAAACGCCGGATGCACCTCATCAAGAGCATTCACGAAATCATTCATATTCACTTTCAAATTCTCCACATCGTCCGAAATACCAGCCATGGTCCCAACCTTCACGTGTCGGTTGAACGCAAAACTGGTTGCGCTCTTGACTAAACCGGTAATTTCAGCACCAGAAAAGTTCTTGGTCAAGGTGGCTAGTTTGTAAAGGTCGACATCATCATCCATAACCTTGTTGACACGCATTTTGCTGGTGTGAATGCTAAGAATTTGTAGACGACCTTTTTCGTCAGGGAGGGAGATTTCCATGTGAACTTCGAGACGTCCAGGACGGAGGAGGGCTTCATCGATCATGTCGAGACGGTTAGTCATGCCAATGATGAGAATGTTATTGAGTTGGTCGACACCATCCATCTAGGTCATGCTGAGTATTTGGATTATTACGAGGGTCTGATGTGGTTTACCTTGGATAAAAGCTGGTTGACGACTGTGTCACCAACACCTGTTCCACTGTTGGTGCTTCCACGTTGTTTGAAGATGGCGTCCAATTCATCGAAAATGATGATATGAAGACCGCTCTCGTCTCCCTTCTCCTTGTACTTTACAGAATGTCAACCGAGTATCGTTCTTGAGAAAGGAGCTTACGAACCTCCTTTTCAGCATCGGCAAAGAGCTTACGGATGTTCTCTTCAGAGGCACCGACATATTTGTTCAGGATTTCAGGTCCGTTGACGATCTTCGGCTCTCTGGCGTTCAACATTTTGCCAATTTGTCGAGCGATCAAAGTCTTTCCGGTTCCAGGAGGACCATGAAGAATGATACCTGAAATGATTGAGAGAATATCTAACGGGCATGTGGCAATTTGGCTCACCCTTTACGTGCTGAATACCTAGCTTGTCCACAAGTCCAGGAGGGAATACACGAGAAGCGAAAGCACGACGGAAGATCTCCGAGAACTCCGTGTCCAGACCTCCTATACCCATATCCTCAAACTTGAAGTTGGGTGCCAGGATAGCATTGGGAGGTGCTCTGCACATATGTCCGTTAGAGTGCGTAAGCACTGAAATACTAGAGGGCTCACTTCTTGGCGCTAGACTTGAGTTTGATAGGGCTGGTAGGATCCTTCATGACATTAACATCCGTCTTCTCCATCAGAATGCCACTATCCCTTCGGCCAGCGCCTCCTTGCATGCCTCTCCTCTGTTCATCCGCAAGCTCCAACACTGAAAGGCCCTTAATCCGACCTTTCAGTGGTATACCACGAAACTCGAATGCGATGCATTCGTCCACCCCCATAATAATTCCAGAAAATGCCTTGAGAAGAATCTTAATCATATCATCAACAGACAGTTGGTCCGTTCCTTGTTGATTAGGTCGGAAAAATCCGACTTCGATGTCGATTGATTGAAGGTATAGAGGTGCTGCGGGATGAGGCGGTGTAGGTAGTGGGTCGATGGTGACGACGTCCCCAGTTATTGAGAGACCGATCCATTGACGGTAGAGAGCGGATGCTGCTATTTGACCTGGCTGGACTTTACCAGTATCGTCATGTCTGGTTCAAAGCATCAATTTCGGGAGTTTATTTTGTAGAGATCAAAGTGGCTTACTTGACTGTAGCAGAGAAGGATCCGTTGACGAGGACGTGCTGACCATGAGAAAAGTCGGATGGGTTGCATATTAGACAGTTTGTGAGTGCAAGAGCTTCACTAGGTGAACCGACGACACCGAACTGGGTTCTTTGATGCCGCATTAGCTGTGGCACGCCCAGTTAACCGGATGATATACGTACTGCCCGACAGACTGTCTTTGCTGGTGGTATCCAGGAGGTGCTGGGGATCTTCTATTCCCATATTCACCTCGTTTCTCAAAAGGCGCGTTGGGAGGATCGTTGTAGCCTTGGTACTGCCCAGGCGGCCCGTTCGGTCGCAATTGGCTTCGCGAAGGTAAAGAAGAGTACTGATCGCCGCCTGGGACGCGATTGTAGGCTCCCGAGGGTGGTGGGGGAGGGGTATTGTTGCTGCGTCCCCACATTGTGTGCCTGTAGTCGTAGGATGAAGAACCAGTTACAGCTTTGATCAATCACGACACGACTGCAATTAAGCTTTCTAGTCATATTAGGTAAGCTGGGCGTCAACATCAGAAGAAGAGCGTGCTGCGAAGCAGAGCAAGCCTTGTCTCCATCTACTCATGACGGCCTACGACGCAGCACCTGCGGGCTTGCTCGATGACTATCCGGACGTGGACAATGGTTCCTGCAAGCTTCTCGGCCCGACCGCTCTTGTGAGTATTTTTTCCGTGGTGCACGCTCCCAGACTCATATGACCGTGTAGATCGTCCAAGGCCTCATGGGAGTGTTGGTCATTCTGTCGTTGATTTACAAGCGGCAGAGGGAAAAGCCAAAGAGACCGTGGAGAATATGGTGCGTCGCGTTTGAAATTGGTGGCTTGTGACGCGTAGCGCTGACTGACTATTCCTGTGGTGTTCTTCAGGCTGTTTGATGTCTCGAAGCAGGTCGTTGGCCAGATGGTTGTTCATACTCTGAACGTATTCATCTCACATATTGGCTCTGGCTCGACGGAGAGCAATGCTTGTGTGTTCTACTTCCTGAATATTTTGTTTGACACAACTCTTGGTATGTCGTTATTCTGATTCTCCAATCGGCAAATGGCTAACCAAGTATATGTCATACAGGTGTCGCCTTGATTTATGCTATTCTACATGTTCTCACCTACCTTGCCAAGGAGAAATTAGGTTTGAGGGGCTTTGAGTCTGGTATTTACGGTTCGCCTCCGTCGATCAAGTATTGGGCTCGTCAGGCTGCTATTTACGTCCTAGCCTTGACGACCATGAAATTACTGATCGTTGGGCTTCTGGCGTTGTTGGGTCCAGCTGGCTATAAGCTTGGGGAATGGCTTCTCAGTTGGACATATACCAAGGAAGGCGATGCCGTTCAAGTTGTATTGTGAGTAGCTCATCAATTAATTCTTCAGTGTGTTGCTAACGAACACTCTATCAGCACAATGGGGATATTTCCCATCATCATGAACATCGTTCAGTTCTGGCTGATCGACTCCATAGTGAAGGCATCAAATGCCATTGCCCTCGATACCAGCAGTTCACCCAGCCTCGATGATCCAGAGCATCGCGAACCGCTCTTCAACGCCCCCTCGGATGACGAGGATGAAGATGCCTACAAACCTACAGACCTCGAGAACCAGAGACGAGACCGCCATTTATCATCTTCGTTAGATGACGGACGGGGTCATTCATCCTCTGATCCAGAGGAATACAAGTCTACCCCTAGCACAAGTACTCCAGCAGCTCAAGACGAGCATTCATACCCCCCAAGTCTCTCCAGCAGCGTAACTTCCGCAACTTCTTCAACCCATGAACCCCCTAGAACGATTAGAACTGCCAAAAACCTGGTGAAGAAACAACGCCGCGGTCCCCCTGCGCCACTATATATCAGGCCCGTCGGTCAGCCCGCGATTAACTCCCCTCAAGTATCAGCCCAGCCCGTGGTCGCATCGAGACCAAGAACGCCCGAACAACAACCTTTTCAAACCCTTCCGCCTACCATCGCTCAGCACGGAAGTACAAATAATAACGAATGGGCGGATTCATGGGAAGATTCTGACGACTGGGCTACACGTGTTGGAGAGGAGGAATGGACCGGGCGGAGATTAGAAGACAAGAGGCGCGCTGTCAATGGCGTTTGGGAGACGAATAACACAACCCCTAGCATTGGAGCCCGATAATGACGATCACGACCATTTTCCGCGATTTTTTTTTTCTGGGTGATGGTTTATTCTGGCATGTTCTGCACCTGACTGTATTGTACATTAATACCTCAGTTCTTAAACTCTCAGCACACGCAGTTCGTACGAGAGAACAAGTAGATTTAATTTCGGGTATCGGGAACACCAGGTAATTCCTTGAGCGCTTGAGCATGAGTCCAAGGGTCATTATCCAAGGAGCGATCAAGGCGTAGCATAAGTTTACGCCTCAACCTGCAGCCACCCACGTGCGGGGCCAACATTTCACGCGTTACAAACTTTGTTCACTCAATTCTCTCCACTGCTCTCCCATGGCGGATCCCCAAAATGAATCCCAAATACAGGCTGATGAGGGACAAACTAATGGCCATGCCGTGTTCTCCCTCGAAAATATTCTGGGCGATAATCATGACGCTATCGAACATCCAACCGTGACTGGAGATGTTGCTAGTACACCTGCGGGAGGCTGGGATGAGGAAGACGCCGAGCGACCGCCTGTTGAAGGGTATTGCATTGAATGTGAAGGTATGTGTCTTGGTATCCCAGGTGCTTTCTGAGATGTGGGGCGCTGATCATAAAATTTGTGCTCTTACCCTATGACGACTCTTCAATACAATTTCATCACGCCTTGGGTCTCTATAACTATACAATTCGGGTTCTCCAGACCAGCCTGCGCAAGTTTTCTGTGAAACTTGCTCAGATGTCTATTGCGAAGTCTGCTTTGCCGCTCAGCATCGTAAAGGTACACGAAAACGACACGCCGTCCGACCACTAGACGATTCCTCCGACGCCAACCCTAAATCCCACAAAAAAGCAAAAGCTAACAACGGAACCGCCGTTCCACGTTCCGGAGGTTCCAGCCTCTCGTCGCCCTCCTCGTCCTCAGCGGTATTGGCCAATGGTGCTGACGTTGGAGCCAATGGTACCGGCGTCACGACTATAACCGACGGTGTATCAGGCACTGCTACGCCGTCGACTACCACTACCGTCGATTCCACGGACGACAACTCGGTATTTACTGTGGCTAGTTCTTTTGTGAAAAAGATAACTCAATATATCTCTCATAAGATGAAAGTGGACGGGGAGGAGGAATACAACGACGTGGATGCCGAGGGCCAATTGGACGACATTAGCGAGGGCTGGAAACAACCAAATTCTACCACCACCAATGGCAAAATGGATCCTACGACAACTATGTTATCTGCCCAACCAACCCCAGGTTCAAAAGTCGGCGAATGGTTCGTCGAGAGAGCGAAATATATCCCACTCCGGTTGACACTCCCCGAACGTAAATTCCTTCGACTCTTGGAAGCTGCACTATCTGTGTCAGAATATACAGATAAAATTGATACGCTTGGGTTTGGATTGTCAAAAGCTAAACGTATTGTGCATCAGATACGAGAGTTGTGTGCTATTATGTCTGGGCTGGTGTTGGCGGCGGACTACAAGCAGGGACAGGAGTTGTTTCAGGATAGGGACTTTGAAGCGAATGCGGAGTTTTATCAGGAGATTTTCGAGTTGGGGAGGAGGCATAAGATAATGAATCCGGAGAAGATGAGGACGACGTATGGAAAGTTGATTTATTTACTTCAGGTGAGTGGGAATTAGTTTCAAGTGCATCTGTAGGATATTCAATGACATGGCTCTTTTTTCTTCAGGATAGTCAAACGCCCGACGTCAAGGACCTCCTCAACTTTTCTTGTGTTCGCCCCATCAAAACTGTATATCTCGTGCTGGAGCGACACAACGCCACCGATTTACTCCGTGACGACCTAGTCGCAATCGCCACAAAAGAAATCTACTCTGAAGGCCGCTCAAGACGTGAAATTCAGCGCGACATCAAAGCCAAGGAACGTGCGATTGAAACTCTTTCGTCTAAATACGCGAGGAACGGGCTCTCGCAAGAAAGCGTTCGTCAATGTTTGTACTCCATTGGCGACAATCACGCATTCTTGAGGGTCAATCGTGATCCTTGTGACCAAATGATCGGATTCCTGAAGCAATATTTCCATCCCACTCAAGCGAAGGATCAGAAGAGTAGTTTGGCTATTCGGAGTGGGAAGGGTGGTGCGAGGTTGTCGCATGATCATAGTAAACAGTATGCGTACGTTCTGCAGAGCTTGACACTCTGGAGAGAAATTCTGCACGGTATGTCCTCCTTGCTGTTCAAAAGAGCTTGGTGTTTAATGTATTGTTACGACAGACATGTTCCACCTCTGGTCACTTGCCGAGCAAGATCTTCTCTCTGAAAACGTACCCTACCGTCTCCGAGACACAGGTCAAGGCCTCAACCGCGTCCAAGCTGCACCCAAAACCTCTCGTATGATGCACACCATCCTCCACAAGGCTCAAAAATCCGTTGGCACATGGATAGGCTCATCCGTCATTCACATGGGCGACCACAACGTCCCAAACGCCCTCATGTTTATCGACAAATACACTCAGATCTATCGTATCCTTTTACCCATTTGCAACACATTACGACAAATTCCCTCATTGGCTGAGAAGCCTGCGTTGAGGAGTTATATCGATGATGAGTTTGGTTCGGTGGATAATTGTGTTAGAGAGATTTTGGGTGATTTCTTCAGACATGGGTTTGATGGATCTGGAGCGGATAATTTCTTTGATGCTGGGAGTTGTATCGATGGGAGGCTTACGAGTGCGTGGAATTGGTGTTCGGCGTTGGAGAAGAAGAGGTATTTCCATGTATTTTTGTTAACTGGTATGTTGGATTTATTTTACTTGATGGATCGAATTACTCATTACTTCGATTCTAGGTTTTGTTGGATTCGATGGAGAGTGGTGATTGTACCTTATGTTTTCCCACTTCTTTTGGAAAGCAGCGACTGTTTGTACTATCTTAGACGGAACCCCTAGACAAGTATTACCCTCGCCTCTTTGCATGGATACTGAATCTTCGATCACTTGTAGTACAAAATAGCATGCATGCATTGGATAGTAGACATCCCCTAAACAGCGCTACAGCATGACAACCTAAGCAGATGAAGCAACTTGAGCGGGAACGTGTCCAGCCATCCTCTTGGCATTGTTGACAACCTCCATGACGCCTTGAAGGCCGGACTTCCATGCCAAGATACGCTTTTCGAGTACCTCCCATTGTTCTTTTTCGAATGTTCGGACGGAAGAACGAACGACGTAGAGGCTTTGAGTTGTCTGAGAGAGTTTACCCCAGAGAAGTCCAGCGCGGATGACTGTTTCTGATTGTCAAGGAGATAGAGGATATAGTGAGGAAAGGAACATACTGTCGATAACCCATTTCTCGACTTCGGAAACGTCAACCTCAAGAGCTTCAGCGATCTTGGAGTATGGCAGGTTCTGACCGACGTTCTTGAAACCAAGTGCAGCGAGCGTGAGGAGGCGCATCTTTCTTTCAAGTTCAGTGTTGCTAAGATCTATGAAAATTCGATAACCGATAACCCCTTGTTAAGGAAAATGACCCGTGTTTTGTGAATCTAGCACTTACTGTATTTCTCGGCGACACCGGGATGGCTTGCCTGCCATTGTTTCAAATCTGGAATGCCACCGTTTAGGAAGACCTGCAAAAGGGAGAAAAGATCGTGGCCCTTGATGGCGATGACAGCGTCGAGTTTGAAGAGAGGATCAAAGTCAAAAAGGTTAGGGAGACGGAGTGCCGCTGAAATGAGTTCAACAGCAGCTGCTTGGGCGGCAGGTGAGTTTGAGGGGAGGCTGCGGACATAAGAGAGATGGTATTCGTATGCCGTCGATCTACGATATCGAATCCGGTGTTAGTGGGCTTGATGTTTGGAAACAAGGTGAAGATGGGCGTACGCTTGATCGGCAGATGTGAAAGCGTCTAAGAGGGATTTTAGGAAGGCGGATTTTTCCTCGGGGCTAATTTGCCATTCTGTTAGCCATTTTTCTACGGTTGATCGTTGAAGTCGAAGAGTTTCGAGTTGTTCTGTTGTGGACGCGAGGTTTAGGATTACGGTGTAGACAGTAAGACGGAGAGGGGATGTCTGGGGGATAGCGTTGAAGAGGTTGGATTGGCTATGAGAAATTTCAGTACCGAGCGCCTTGATCGAGAAGATTATCTGACTGACATGCGGAATTTCGTTGATGTCCTTTCTGTGGGTCCAGACGAGATTACTTGCAGGAGAGTGTTGAGATATTCTTTCACCTCCGGTGAGCTAACAGACCATAGGGTGAACAGATGTGAAAACACAAGGTTAAAGAAGCCCTCGATCTCTGTTTGCTAGGGTGAGCTTTTATCTTCTCATCAATATCAGCGTCTGAGCTCACCTTTATCACTTCCCTCTCCCAGCTGCTTGATCTCGGCCAACAATTTCACAAACACAGCTCTCCGTCTTGTCTCATCTTCCGCCAGAGGTGTTTGGTCTTCGGCTGTTTTCAAATCATCTTGAAATGACGCGATGAAGGAGGCGCGTGCATCTTCAGGTTGACTTCTCGCAACAAATTCAACAAGCTCAAGGATCTAGACATATTGCGATGAGTTTTTAAAGGTAGATAGTCGAGAATGATTCGCTAGCACCTGCTCCTCGAACGTTCCCTCGCTGAATATTGCGACGGAGTCTGTAGTGTTCGCCATCGTGTTATAGACGCCTCACTCATATCCAATTTTTCTGATCCAAGGTTTCCGAGGCTGTTGCATAATACTACCAAATAGCCTGCCATCGCCACAGTTGCGGCGATCTCGATTCGATTTCATGATGCCGCGCGAAGATGCCAGGTTTGTAGCGTTCTACTTTAGCCTTGCCGTTTGACAATTATCGCACTTCTAAGTATGGAAGACTGACTTGCGGATGTATTCCACCGCTTGTGGCGCAGGCACTGTACCAGAGGTGCGGTTGAGCGCTTGCCGTTCCGCACTGGTCCTGCGAAATGAATAATGCGTACATGTACATTTTGCCTCATGGTTTCATAGAAGTCTTTCTACATGTTTTGACTCGCCTTGAGGTTTGAGAATCAAACAAGCGGGGGTTAGTACGGATGAGCTCGGTATTGTGAGGTTGCTGTTCCCGGCCGTCCCGGGAAGGAGAAATCCCGATCCTCGGGATGATTCGCTCCATAATCCATTACTCGCCTCGCCTCAACTACCACTTGATGTCAGTGTCGAGATCATACCAGGCTTCTACGGAGTCATGTCCCCGCTATTATCGTCTCCGGGGGTGCTTTCAGGCTTCTCGCGAGCTTACTCAAACAATTCCTCGTTGATAAAATCGGATATTCACCGAGAGAAGATTCGCTCGACTGATGCGTGTGTTACATGCCACATAATTGGTTAGTAACTTTAAAATAGATCAATTCATCCCCATCCTGACTGCCGAGATTCTAGTTTCAACTGGTCCAATCATGATGCATGACCAACATTATCCAGTCACCGCTTTTCCTTCCATGCCCACACTGAACAGTTCAGAGCGCATGCCAGAAATTACGAAAACTTGGCCTACGCCTACCCACAAATGACGATCAGTGTGGCCAAGGCAGGACCCTCAGTACATTGCAGAATTCATTGTGATAGCTTGAGAGATCAAATTAACGTACACAGGCTAACCTCAATTAGGTGACTCCAATCTGTTGTATGACAACCTGCTGCTCATACACCGGCATGTCACCCCATCATCTTATTTAGTAACCACCACCTTTAACCCGAACCCGTCCTCAGCGAGACTACGTCGCTGGTCCCTTCTTTACTATGAAGCTATTCGCTCACTGCCTTCTTGCCCTTGCTCTCGCCTCGGGAACTTTTGCTCTTCCTCACCCCGAGGTTTCTTGGAACTACCGTCTCAAGGAAAGCATTAATATACCAAATGGCTGGTCCAAGGTTGCACCAGCACCCGCTGGGCATATCATCCACCTGCGCATCGGTCTCCCTCAGTCCAACTTTGCCGAGCTGGAGAGGCATTTGTATGAAGTTAGCGACCCCTCCCACCCTCGTTATGGTCAACATCTCTCCCAAGATGAAGTTGATGCACTCATCGCCCCGAAGAAGGAAAGCCTTCAACTTGTCGATGAGTGGTTGGCGTCTTTCGGTTTGGGAGAGGAACATTGCACCCGTAACTCCGCCAAGGACTGGCTTACTATCAAAGTCCCTATTAGTGTTGCAGAGAAGATGCTCAACACAGTAAATGTCTTCCCGTTCTTGTCGCATTCACTTGCCTAACTTTGGCATCCCAGAAATACCACATTTGGAATTACGACGGCACTGATGACCACCTTATTCGCACTACAGAGTACCATCTTCCAGAACATCTAGGTCGTCACATCGACCTCATCCAACCGACAACTCTTTTCGCTCGTTGGAACAAGATGAAAGCCACGTCGTTCTTTGAGGATGCAGCCGCAGAGCTCTTCGGACTTGAAGATCAAGTGCAGCCTTCCTGCAACCAAACCATTACGGTTAATTGCCTGAAGGAACTTTATAACTTCAAAGGATATCACTCTTCAGAGAACCGCAACAATGCGATCGGTATCAGCTCCTACCTTGAGGAGTACATCAACAACAATGATCTGCAAGCCTTCTACAAGGAACAGGTTCCTGCAGCTGTTGGTAGCAAGTATCAACTCATTTCCGTGAATGGTATGTACTGGAATGATTTCATCAGAGCTAATTCTAACCCCCATTACATAGGCGGTAAAAATGATCAGAATATCTCAAAGGCTGGCAGCGAAGCCAACCTTGACGCTCAGTTCGCCTTCGGCTTGACTTATCCAACTCGTCGTGTCGCCTGGACCACAGCTGGCCAACCTCCGTTCAAGCCTGACCAACACACCACTACTAATACTAACGGTATGTCACATCCTTTTTTCCATCGAGATGCCAGGCTGATATATCTCAGAACCCTACCTTACTGTAAGTCCTCTTAATCAATATTCAAACATGTGACTAATGTCTGCTCTTCGTAGTGGATGGATGGCATTTTAAACGCGACAGAGCTTCCGCAAACAATCTCTACGAGTTACGGTGAAGAAGAACAGACAAGTACGTGACTCGTTTAATTGATTTATGCGATGGTTTGTTGATATCTCAATCTAGTTCCCTTCTCTTATGCCTCCCGTGTGTGCCAGGGTATTGCTCAACTCGGTAAATGAATTCCGCATTAGGCTACGATACTCTTAACTCTAAGGAACTGTCTAGGTGCCCGCGGTGTTTCAATGATGTTCTCTTCCGGTGACTATGGCGTTGGCGATGGCAATGCTAATGCTTCTATGAACACGTGCATTACGAACGATGGAACGAACAGGACTCGCTTCATGCCTACCTTCCCTGCGAGGTACGAGGTTCTTAAATAGTTTCGCATTTCATTAACCTGATTACCATTCTAGCTGCCCTTAGTACGTCGCTGCGGTTCTAGCATGCTTATTGTTCTTAACGCTCTTCCTTCAGCTCCACGGCAGTTGGTGGCACTGTCAACATCCCTGAGGTTGCTGTAGACTTCTCTGGCGGAGGCTTCAGCGATTATGTTGGTCCCTCTGTTTTTTTGCTAAGTGATGGAAGCTTACACGTCGTTTTACCACCAGTTCCCGAGGCCTGATTATCAAAACAACATTGTTCAGAAATATCTCGACAGCCTCCCCGAAGGTACATACAAGGGACTCTACAATACGTAAGCACAGTTTCCGCCCTAAAATTTTGGATTTTCCTGACTAGATTTCTCTTCTAGCACTGGACGAGTAATGCGTCATTTCATTTCGTCCTGACCGAGAACTAACCGTTTTTCCTGCTAGGGTTTCCCAGATGTTGCTGCTATGGCAAGGCGTTACCGTATCTGGCTTTCGGGCAGGCCAAGCTCGATCGCTGGCACCTCCGCCTCTGCTCCGACCTTCTCTGCGGTGATTGCTTTGTTGAACGATTACCGTGTGTCTCGGGGCAAGAAGTCTCTCGGGTTCTTGAACCCGTGGTTATATACCCAAGGCTTTGCTGGGTTCAATGATATCACTGTCGGCAATAACCCTGGGTGCGGCACCCCAGGCTTCAATGTGAGTGTCTGTGGCGAAATATTTGTTCGAACGTATTGCTCATGCGGAACTCATCTTTCAGGCCACCAAAGGATGGGACCCCGTCACTGGCTTTGGGACTCCCGACTTCGAGAAGTTGAAGGCCCTCCTTCCCCCGAATTAATTCGCCGAACATCTATTACGGACTTCTTCGTTCCTTGATGAATTCTTGCTTCGCTCCTATCATACCCTGTTTTACTGCCATTGTGGTCGTTAAGCTTTCGACGTTATCCCTGTAATGCCCCTTTTTGCATGCTTGTTGCAGCGTGCTGTCGATTCTGGAGTGAAGTATGTGAGTCAGCCTCAAACCCTGGGTTTTAGACGTATGCGTGTACATAGAGCGTGCGCTCTTTTGACAGTGTTGAGATCCGGCATCCAGCCCAGCTTGGTCACGATGATTCGGTTGGAACCATCGGGATCCTTTCAAGGCTTCTTTGATTCCGGCGGTATGTCCATACTTGCAAGTTGTAAACAACTCCAAGTCACCTGGGACGCCTTCTGGGGTTATATACTCAACATCATGGCGTGTTGCTGACTTGAGGAACTAAATCAATGAGATATTCTGCTCTCATTCACGACACAACTGAAGTCCTCGGAGAGCTGCATGAGGGTACTTGCCCCTATATGTACACTGTAATGAGCTATCTACCCTTCGGCTTGAAAGATCAGAAGTCGCCATGCGATCCAATTATACAAAGTTCTGATGATGATTGCCGGTCGTGTGTCAGTAAATGTTAATCAGGCCGACCTTCCATCGGCTCAAGCTTGACTACCTCAATATTGAGTATCCACAGATTCACCACATGGCGCCTTGATGTTCATAATTGACGCCAATACACGCCAGTCTCGATTTCCCGCGATTAGTGAGACCAGTCGAATAAAAAGTCCGGCATGTCATTGTTCTAACGTTGATTGAGTGGCGCTGTGAGTGAAATGTGTATCTGTACACAACGAGCGTCTGCCCCTGTCAGAAGGTATTGGCTGTTGACTGAGCTGGTGGCCGATATCGACGTTGCGGCAGCAATGCCTGCCAGCGCTCTCGCCGATGAACAAGACTTACCATACAAAGCTAATACGCATTGATGATCAATTCAGCCAAGTAACGCAAGGTCTGCGAAAATCAACTTCTTTTTACCATCCCATGATCTCTTGTTCTTCTCCTTCCCGATGGAACAGCAGCAGCATATGGCAACTGTGGTTTATCATCTTTTATCATCTGCCAATTGGTCAAATTAGATGTCAAAAATAGCCGGTTAACCACGCAAAGGCCAGGGTGAGTAGTCTTGATTAACGACGAGAATGTGGTGTTTCCCCAGTCATATCATGCAATGCTCATTCATTACAGTGCCTAGGGCGTCTCGCAGATAACAGCAGTACTTATGGTCACTTGCTTACGACAACGTGATAATCAGCTGCCTGGAATCTCGGTCAACGACTTCGCGACAGCTTCTCTCATCTGAGCGCGATGTGATCTTCGTTCGAGACGGCAGGACTATCTATATCCGACGTGAGAGCTTATCCTCGCGTACGCCGAGAGAATGCGAGACTATAAAGACTGCGCGATATGAGGAAGAAGCGGTATCCCAATCATCATGCGGTCTTTCCTCACCGTTGCGTTGGTCATTGCTGGCGGCGTCCTCGCAAAGGATGCAGACTGCCACTTCAAGCTCAAGGAAACGGTATCTTCGCCTCGTGGGTGGATCAAGCATGGTCTTCCGCGTCCTGACCACAATATCAAACTTCGTATCGGCTTGCCTCAACCGAACTTCGCGCAATTGGAGCAGCACCTCTATGAGGTTAGCGATCCATACCATGATCGCTATGGACAACACTTGTCCAAAGAGGAGGTTGAGGCTTTGATAGCTCCCCACGACGAGAGTCTCGAGTCTGTCGACAAATGGTTGGACTCTTTTGGGTTAAAAGAAGAAGATATTGAGCGCTCTCCTGCAAAAGATTGGGTCAAGCTGACCATCCCGGTCACTCTGGCTGAACAGATGCTCAACACAGTATGTTTTTTTGCCTATGCATACGTGCAATCGCGATGAATGTCCTTTTTCGTGTGATTAAATAGACATACTTCGTTTGGAAGCACATCGAGAGTGGCGATTTCCTTGTCAGAACGACAAGCTACAGTTTGCCGGACTTTGTCCATGGGCATGTTGATGTCGTGCAACCTACCACCATGTTTGGTAGATTCAAAGGATCCAAGTCAACCATCATTTCGGTTGACGATGCACCTGAATTTAAGACGACTTCTACCACAATCGACATTGGCAACGGTATCTCTGTCGACCCTTCCTGCAACGCTACAGTTACCGTCACTTGTCTTAAGCAACTCTACAATGCGACAGATTATGTAGCTCAAGGGAAAGGAAGCGTTGGTATCACCGGCTATCTTGAGGAAAACGTAGGTGCTATCACAGAACTTGATTATGGAAAGTTATTCACAGCCCGCATAGGCCAACATCCAGGACCTCCAGTCCTTCTATGCTGAACAGCGTCCTGATGCTCTAGGGACAAACTTCACCTTCGTCTCTGTCGCAGGTTAGTGCTATTATGAGTGATCTAACCTTAACTCATCATCAGCTTCCTAGGTGGAATCAACAACCAGTCCTTGGCCGCTGCTGGTGCTGAGGCAGGCTTGGATGTGCAATTCGCATTTGGAATTTCCCACCCAGTGCCAGTTCGTAACGCCATCTTTTTGAGATGTCTATTATCTCTTGATACTCATGCGAATGGCCTCAGCCGACGTTTTTTTTCAACTGCTGGCCGACCTCCCTTCAACCCCGATGTCTTGACCCCAACAGACACCAACGAGTATGCTGTTTCCTCATTTCAATCGCCGAGCGGGTGATCTCATGGTTGAACCCATTCAGACCTTATCAGGAGTGGTTGGATTTCATTCTCTCACATCCTAACCCGCCTTTGTCGATCTCGACCAGCTACGGTGACGATGAACAGACCGGTGTGTAGTATCAGTTACTACTTCTCGATCATTTTGATGAATTCGCTTCAGTGCCAAGAACCTATGCCCAGAGAGCTTGCGCAGGTTTTGCCCAACTTGGTATGTGGTATTACATTCCGAAGCAATGCTAGATTGCTCATGTTGATCATTCCAGGTGCTCGCGGTGTCTCATTGATGTTCTCCTCGGGTGACGGAGGCGTTGGTGACAACGACGACAACCCAGCAACCCAGCAGTGCTTCACAAACGATGGCAAGAACACCACGAGATTCATTCCCAGCTTCCCAGCTTCGTGAGTGCCTCCTATCATCTAGGACTCTCAGGAACTAACATCACTCCGTCCTGTAGTTGCCCCTTGTAAGAAATTCAGGTCAATCATCTCGTCCAGATGTCTGATACCTACGATGTTAGCGTCACTACTGTAGGCGGTACAGCCTTCATCCCTGAAGTCGCCGTGTCCCGTTTCTTCTCAGGTGGTGGTTTCAGCGACTACGTGAGTGATTTCATCACATCATCCTTCTTACATGTCTGAATGTATCGTGCAAAGTTCTCCCGCCCTCCATATCAGGACAAGGTTGTCTCCAAATATTTGAAAGCCTTGCCTAAGGGAACTTATGCAGGGTTGTTCAACCCGTAAGTTGAATACCTTTCGATGAAAAGAGCCTATTTCTAAGTTTCTCTGTTTTACCTTCAATAGCAATGGAAGGGTTTGTCTTCTTCTTCAAGCCCATATGGTTGAATCACTCTGACTCTGAAATTCTGTATAGGCTTACCCTGATGTCTCCGCACTTTCTGACCGCTACCGCATCTGGCTCAGCGGAAGGCCTGTCCTGATTGGTGGAACCTCTGCTTCCTCCCCCGCCTTCGCCGGCTTCGTAGCTCTCTTGAATGACGCCCGTATCTCCAAGAAACTCTCTCCTCTCGGTTTCTTGAACCCCCTTATTTACACCATCCCCGAAGCATTCAATGATATCACTGTCGGACACAACTCCGGTTGTGGTACTACTGGTTTCAACGTGAGTAGTCTGTACCCTTCAGCCTAGAGCATTCATTGACAAGAAACAATTAGACTACGGAAGGTTGGGATCCTGTTACTGGTCTTGGTACCCCGAACTTCGGCAAACTGGTCGAGTTTGTCACAGCAAAGCGACACTGAGCTTGAGTCGAGTGTGTTATCATTGTTGGGTGCTTCTCTTGTATAAATCAACGACTAAAAGCAATAAATGCTTGTCAACCGTGACTTGCTGCCGACAATTTGAATAAGTTGGGATCCAGACTCAGAGACGAAAGGTGGCAATTTGACAACTCTCAAAAAAGTATATCAGGGGAAAAGGTAACAAGCTATACTAAGAAACTCGAAAACAAAATGGGGTGAACCCGGAAAAACAGAAGTTAAGACAACAGTCAGAAGAAGGTACTTTAAGAAGTCAAAAAGGGGGAGAACGGAGCATACTACAAAACAATTTACCTATAGAACTACGACTATGTACCATTGTTATTGCAATCAAACAACCGGACAGACAACGATGGTAGATGAAAGACGAAGAATGGAATGAAAAGTGTACTGACTACTGAGGAAATTGAGGAAGTCGATGCAAGTTTGTATGTGAGAGGATGAGTGCGCGTGAAAGCAAAAAAGCGAGTCGATGAGTGCATGGATCTGTAAAAAAATGAGAAGAGGGAAGGAGGCAAAGTCCAGGAGAGGAAGAAGAGTCGCAGCGAGAGTCATGTCGTTCATCATCATACTCGTGATAAGCCAAAAAAAGAGTAAAGAAAAGTTGGTAGCCCTATCCCAAGAATATGATCAAGAAAATAGAAGGCCGCAACCAATGGAAAGTAAGGATGAGCCGGAATGCGGATCAGGTGGACGCCACAACCGCCTAATAATAGGTAGTTCCGTTCGCATCCATGGGCGGATACATCTCATATTGTCCTGTCTGTGATACATCCACGTACTGTGGGTATCCATATGTTGGATCCGGATAATAGTACTGCTGATATGCAGGGTAATGTACCATAGGCTGGTTCGAGCTCGCACTTGCTTCCAATGGCGCGCCACCATCCGGTAAAGATGGGTACGAGGGCAAGGTGCTGACATCCGAAGACGAGCTGTAGGAATTGTATCCGTATTCGTTGCTTGGATGGGAGGGAGAGTGGCTGTATGCACTAGATAATACACGTAAATGCGATGAGCCATGGCCGTTGGGAGAATTAACTGACAATGGTTTCGCGCTGCCGTTGAGACCGCCTTTCGCAGCAGTTCCATCAGGTGCACGTATCTCCACACGTGACGACCTCGGCAGAGAGAACATCGGAATACCAGTCGCTGGATCAATGAAGCCACCGATTGAAGGTGTATGAGAATGTGGATGCTGTTGAGCAGAGAAATCCTGAGAGATGGCAGAGGATGGGTGGATGTGAGGTGACATATAAGACAAGCTGTGCTGGGGAAGGTGTGTCGGCCGAGGGTTGTATATAGATGGTGGGGCAGTGGTGGGGATATAAACAGGGCGACCAGTCGCCATTTCATAAGGGACTCCGTGTTGATTCAATGCAACGCCAGGGGGAAGAGTCGGGTAAGCGTAGGAGGAAGGATATGCAGGGGAAGGTTGCGCGGGGGGTGGACTGGGGAACCGTCTGAATGGGAGGAAGGGATGGTCGTCGGGAATAAGTCTGAGAGCTTGGGGACTTGATAACCTCGTCAATAGGCGCTTCCGGTGCAGGGTTGCGAAGCACAGCTTTTTCAGTTTGTGCCAGTCTGCTTGGATCGACTGACGGAACATCCTGTGTGAGCTGTTCAAGTTGGGACTTTACAGTGGGATTGGGTACCGCTGCAGAAACCGATGACTGGGGTTGATGGTTGGGCCTATCGGCAGGAGGTGAAGACTTGGTATTTGACGGTGCTGGGAGAGGGATAGGCTCCGGGTTAACAATGCGGGGTCTGACTTTGAACACGTCGTCCAGAGGTGTCTCGTCCACCGTAGTCGGCAATTCCTCTTCTTCACGCTTGGGGAGTTTCACAACGACGCCCCTGTCCCCAACTTCTGAGCCAACTACACTAGCTGTAGCCGCTGCAACATGGTTTGCAGTTCCTGGTGAATGGCGTGATGGCGGGGGACGGATGACTTGGGTTTGAGAGCCTGGTAGCTGAACTCTATAGGCTGAACCTAAACCTCGGTGCTTGGGTTCGAAGAAGAGGAAGTTTTCGCTTTGCTTGGTCCACATGTGTTCAGGCTTCATGGCGTACCAGACACGACCAGTCTTGGCCGCAGCAGAGGGACGAGTCCCCAAGTTGACAAATCCACCCCGTGGTGGACCGCCACGGCCTCCACGAGTGGCAGGTGTGCCACCTCGACCACGAGCTACACCACGAAGTGATGAGTTTGCCTGGCGTTGAACCTGATTCTCCAGGCGCTGCTCTTCCTTTCGCTTTAGTTCTTCAAACCCATCATGTGTCCAGGGTCGCTCGATTGGGGGGAGACCAGAACCTTCCTCATTTTTTTCTTCGTCCACATGTGACCCGCGTCGTCCAATTCCAGGTGCGAAGCCACCTCTGCCTCTACCACGACCCTGCCATCTGCCCCTCCACCATCCGCTCAGGCTCCGTAAATCCTTATCCATCAAACGATCATCGTGTCCCCAAAAGCCACCCACTTTTGGAACAAAAGATGGGTCACTTTCAAGCCTCTGCTGATAAGCCTGGCGTGCGCTCTGACCCACGGGGCGCTTGGGGTGAGATACTGGACGGCGAGGAAACTCATTGTTCGGTGCGGCTTCTGGGGCAGCCTCTTCGATGTCATCGCCGTTTACAGACTCGGGATCGGGAGGAGAGGTGGGGAGAACTTGCGGAGGTAAACTTGTATCCGTGACTGCCACCTTTTTCTTCCCAGCCCTTTTGACCTTCTTCCGAGAACCTTGAGAAGTAGGTGGGACATCTGCCTTAAAGTCTGAAAATTCAATGACAGGTAAGTCCGCAGCACCATTGGCATTCTCCTCCGCCACCATCTCTGACCAGTTCCCAGATGTTGCGAAAAAGGCCCCGGAAGAGTCGTCATTCACGGCACCTTCCTTCTCCAGTGCACCAGAGCTGTGACTAGTATTGGGAGTGTGCGCGTCGACCTGACGGTCAGGTAGGTCATCTTCAGATGCGGAGTCTTGTTCCGAGTCGGATGCAGAGTCAGGCGACAAGGACTCATCTGAATCGGTTTCCGAGTCAGAAGAAGGAGCTCGCTCGATCTCATCGTCACTTTCAATGCCAGCTCTCGCGCGCCCTCTCCGTCTAACGGCTCTCGACTTCTTTGGCCTGATTGTGCGTGCTTTTTGCGGTTTAGTGGGACTAGCGCCCCGGGGAGGTGAGGATGAAGACACAGGTGCAGGCATATCGATAACTGAGAGGTCAAGTTATAGTAAGCAATTGAATGAGTAAGCTCCCCTTTCGAGTAAAAACTCACTTGAGAAAGATATAATATGAGAGGAAAGGAAAGAAAATGAAAGAAAATGAAAGTCGGATCGAAAGGAAGTTGCAGGTAGGAGTAAAAAGAGGTTTTAAAATGCTTTGAATGCGCAAAAGAAGGGAGGAGTGCCGGGGAGGATGTAGTTGTAGTCGAGTATCGGTACCGAGGTGGTCGAGAAAGAAGACCAAACAGTGACGTGCCGGTGGAATTGAAACTCCGAAAAGATAGATTAAAACGGCGATGAGGACTCGCCAAACAAGAAGCTTTAATTAGCTCCTATCAGTAGCCGGTAATGGTTCGACTACCGGTTACCGAGTCTACTTGTCTTCAGCACCCACGACTAGAACATGGATCCTGCTCGGCCAGAAAGCTTCAACCACCGATTTGAGAAACTCTCGACAGGTCGAACTTACCACTTTGTAATACATTAACGGTCTTTCACCCTTGGGATTTGCTTAAAACTGTCCTCTTCTCACTCTAGGTTGACCAATTGCCAAGTGCATACAATCCGGACCTCAATCCCACAATACTTTGTGTTCACGGCTTCCCTGACTTCTGGTATTAGCCTCTGTCCTAGTATATGAGTTTCTGGTATCAATGTTGCAGGTATGGCTGGCGCCACCAGATTCGACCATGGGTACAAGAAGGCTACCGTGTCGTGGTACCTGACATGCTCGGCTATGGAGAAACAGACAAACCGCAAGATCTCAAGGAGTATACCACTAAACGGCTATGCGCAGACTTGGCAGCCTTGCTAGATACAATTGGTGTTCACAAGGCTGTAAGTGCTGGTATGAACTGACTGTGTGACTTTTTTTTCATAATATTCCAAAAGATTATCATTGGACATGACTGGGGCTCTCACACTGTAGGTCGATTTGCCCTATGGCACCCTGACCGTCTCGTTGCACTTGTGATGTGAGAATTGTTTTATTCATCCTTGTGAAGCTTTGTGTTTATATACCTTTCCTAGGCTGAGTGTCGCCTATACTCCTCCTTCACCCGTCTATTTGCCTATACAAGAAGTTGCGAAAAAGGCACCAAATCTAGGATATCAAGTCTATTTCGCAAGTCAGAGGTCAACCGCAGATATTGAAGTTAAAGTCGGTCCGTTTCTAATTCCTGTGTCCCTTCAACTGACCCTCTTCAAAAGCTCAGGGATTTCCTGGCCATCTGCTTCCGACCGCCCAATGCGAGCATTGGCTTCACTAAAGAAGGATCCTTGAAGGAAATGTTGGCTCGTGGCATTCCCGAAATACGGGAGTCAGTCCTGAACCCTCAGGTACGTAATGCTTTGTTTCTTTATCTGTCGGCTCGCCTCCAACGCTCGTGTAGGAACTAGATCGTTACGTCGAAGCGCTGAGCAAAGGCATGAACGGACCGCTCAACTATTACCGGACAACAAAACACAGGCACGAGGAAGAACTAGGTATTTTCCTACTTGTCTTCTACTTTTTGTCCTGGAACCTGCTCAATGTGATTATTTTGCTTAGCTGCAGGGCTTCCCGCTAGTCTTCGTTCAGACTTACCCGTTCTGTTCATCTGGGGTACCAAGGACGCGACGGCTACTCCTGCGACGATTCAGAAAGCTGCCAAATTCGTGCCAAGGCTTCAAGACATTGCTCTAGAAGATAGGGGACACTGGATCATGGTGGAAGCCAAAGACGAAGTAACATGTCATATATCTGATTGGTTGCGGGGCCTAGGAGAAACCCTGTTTACTAAGTCTAAGCTTTAACAATAGTCACAGTGCAGAAAATCTATTGTAATATCATCATCTGGCATTTAGCCAAGTCCTACCCCCTATGTGTATCACTTCGTCTAAGCATGTATCAGGATTTTGATGTCCGAAGTCGCATCAATCGTTTAGGAGCAAACGCCACCGCACTTGCCTTATACCACCACCATAAATCTTGAATGGCTTCAACACCAACAGCAGACGACGAATTCACCCAGCCTCAAAAGCCACCATCTCCACCACCTCATACCACCTTCGCAGCTCGTGGTATTCACGTATGATTAGATCCTTCGGCCACTCGACCAAGTAAAAACTCATGATTATGCATCATCTTGCTCGCGCCGCGTCATTCTACCCTTCGGTAGCCTCCAAACTTCTCTACCTTCAAGCCTAAAGACTACCGTCATCCAACCTCGCAAGCAATAACCCACGTCGCGTGGAATTGTGACGGAAAGAAACTCGCAGGTGTTGGAATTGACAAAACGGCAAAAGTATGGAATCCAGAGAAAAACGTGAGTCTCTACCAGCTAAAAATCTCTGTCAAAGGCACGACGCTGAGAATCTCGCTTTATGCAATAGCTCGAATACAGATCTGCTACAGTTTATTCTGGAGGACACTCAGATGATGTTGATTACATTTCATGGAATCCAACGCACCCCGAACTGTTCTGCACTTCAAGTCAGAAAGATCGACGAATCGTCTTCTGGGATGCACGACGTAAGTCTCCTCTAATCATTATCTCTGCCCCTTCCACTCAATCTGCATCCCGACGTCCCCAGAAAGCCGCTTCATTCAACAATGCTCCTTGAAAGTAACACCTACATATACCCAATACGCTCCCGATGGCCGTTCACTACTCTTTGTCACGGCAGCCCACCAACTCATGTTCATGTCATACGGCAAAGAATCTGAAGAAGCGAAAGAGCAATGGCAGACTAAAGTGTTACCAAATCAGAAAGACTCGGTCTGTTTTTCTCTTCGCGTTGTCGAGGAATGTCCATCTGATAATGTCGCTAGGTCGGCTCAAAAGCCATCTTCAATCATACAGGAGACGGCCTGGTTGTCGCGTTTCATTCTGAACATACTCTTCGAGTGATCGATTACCCTAGCCTTGAAGTGAGAGACTCTCCAGCAGCACATGTCGGAGGATGTATGGCGCTAGCTTTGGACCCCAGGGGACGGTGAGTACAAGAAAAGTTCTTAAGCTATCTTATGCACTGATACGTCTGTGACTTACAGGTATTTGGCCTCTGGCGGTCTCGATTCAATAGTCAATCTATTCGACATGAGAGATTGGATAGTCGCTAGGACAATAACCGCTTGCGAGTAAGGAATTCGTGTATTGTATTGTTCCAACCCTTCCACCGACTGACATCGCTAACCAGGCACAGCGTCAACGATCTGAGTTTTTCTCATGATGGCGAATTCCTCGCAATAGCAAGTACAGGATCTTACATCGACATCGTACGTACCCACCGTAAATAAACACATCGCTCGAGACTGACTATCCTACTAGTGTGCTGTTGAAACGGGTGCTCCCATGCATCGCATCCCCGCTTTGGCACCATCTCCAACCGTTTCATGGCATCCTTCAAAATACGCCGTTGCTTATTGCGGCCAAATCAAAGCTCGCGAGGGTGGTCCGCCACCTGCTGCTATCATTAGCATGTTCGGTCTTCTAGAATAGTGCTAATAGCTGGTGTCATTGTGTGACGACATAATCAGTCAGTTAAATATTCTGCTGTGCTATACGAGTAATGGTCGACATGCGACAGTCACAATCTAGCCAAATGAGTTTGGTACCAAAAAGCTATGGTAAAGCACAATAAGAACCGAGACAAGAAATCAGACATGAGAAAAGGCGGCTAGAGAGCATAAGGAGAACAAGCAGTGGTCGCGGTAAGCAAGGAAAACCAACATAAGAAAGCAGGATTCTGCCAAAAGCAGACATGAAATCTAGATCAAAAACAAATGCGACATGTAGAGTCCCAAGAAAGATGAATATGGGTGTGTCCATGGGGTGCGGCAAGACGATACGAGGATGTTTATGTGTGTGCGAATGCGAATGACATAGATAAGATAAAGATGCGGAAGAATGAATGTGGATGATTGGGAATATGGATGTGAATGGGGATGCGCGTTCTGTCCTCAAGCGATTGACAAGAAAATGATGATGAAAAGGCGTGCAAAAATGAAGTGGTTTCCACAGCAATAACGATAACGGGTCATGAAGGGTCATAAACGGTCATCAATGAGACATGAAATGCAAGGACATAGATGAGAATAGCAGAGGGTGACGTGAGGAGAGTAGGGGGATCGTAAATGGTAACATCGAAGGTGAGGTAAGGCATGGACGGCAGTATGAACAATTAGAACTAGTCGAGAGCACTGTTAAAGGGTATGTGTCGGAAGAATCAAACATCACAAATGTTGTGCGAGTGTCCACTTTCTTCCACCTGGGGAGGAGGTCGAACAATGACTTGTGGGAGGACTTGAGTCCGATGCAAGATGCTGGGCACCTTGGTAGTCTCAGATCTCAGACCTCGCCAATTTCAATGGCTTCAGCTTCCCGCTGCTGCTACAAGAGCGAGCGCTGATATCCGGATCCAAGTTGTGGTCCGGTTTCTCCGGTGCTTCGCGACACTGCACCTGCTTCTTTGAGAGACTGGACGGTCGAGTGTCGTTCAACACAATAGGAGTGATCGAATTGTTGAAGTCTCTATCTTTAAGAAGCGTCAGGGGACGTAAGCCGGATTTGCTGGCGTTGGGTTTGACATTTGTGAAAAGCGCAGACACATTCGAGATCGCGCATTGAAGTTTACTGGCTTTGGGTTTGATCGCACCCTGTGCAGTCGCAGCCATAGCAGAAATCGTGGTGGATTCCGCATCAGTTGTAGCATTGTCGATTTTGTCAATGGAATCTTCCGACGTGATATAAACAATGCTCGAGCGTTTGTGGGTTATCATATATTTACTGATGGGTAAAGGCGGAGGAGGTTGACTGGGAGTTCTCTTCTTTCGGGTAACACTGTTATGAGGGGTGCTCTCAGCAACGGGTCCAGTGGCAAAATCATTTTCAATGTCGTCAAAAAGGGTAACAGTAGAAGCAGCAGACCCGGCTAGAGAAAGACGAGCGGAATCCATTCCATCGACGCGAAGGGTCCGGTTGGATGTCGCATGGCTGATGTTGGCTTCGGCATATGGGCTCAGGAAGTCGGCGGCGTTGAGATCTTCCGAAGGCTCCTGAACGAGGAGGCGCGGGTCGGTATCCGGAATAGTCTCGGCACCAAAGATGGTGTCCTTCCATCCAACTTCCAAATTGCTCGGAACGGTGGAGTCCTTGTGCTGAGAAGCCTTGTTGTCGATAGCGCCACGAGCGACCGCACTCCAAACCGTGATGGAGCTGATGCCTCCTTTGCCGAGCCCCAAGCTGACATACTCATGAGCCAAAAGAAGTGGGTGCAAAGAGGACAAACGTACCTAGCAAGGCTGTAGCGATTCCTGCGATGACTAGATCTCTTGTGATTGCGGGGCTTTCGGGCCGGGGTCGACGACATTTGAGGAGACGAAAATTCAAGAGCAGACACGTCCGTGCGCTTCGACGACTTCGTGACTCGGCTCTTATTATGGCTATCAGGAGTAGAACATTCATTAGCCACCTTGATACCACGTCCGATCTTCAATCTCGGAACCAAGAGCGGGAGAACGCCAGCAGTGAGGGCATCAACCTCAGATATACCATCAACCTGGTTGAGTTTGAACCCAGACGAAAAAAGGTTTTCGTGTGAGAGGGCGAGGCGTGCTTGACGAGCGCTAGGCGGAGTGGGCGGTAGTGGGAAGGATGGTGGAGGAGTGGGAATAAAGTTGAAGTTATCGGCAGGAGTCGGCGTACTTGGTTCGCTAACAGAGGCAATAGATCGAGAGCGGAGATGACCAGGGGCCCTTTTTGGAATGATACCTGTTGCTTTAACATCTCCCCTCTCATGAGAGGTGCTGGGAATAATAACCGTCTGTGCAAGCGTGGAATAGTGACGTTGAGCAATCATGATCCTGCTCGCAATAGCAAAATTCTCGTCAACCGCAGAGTAATAAGAGCCAGTTTGGGATTCCACTTTCTTGCGCTTGACTTGGGCGTTTTCAGGAGTGGGACTGGCCATGGGGGAAGGGCTAGTATCAACGTATTCCTCCTGTGGAATAACCGACAATTTAGGACAAGGGTTCAAAACCTCAATTACGCGACCGATTTTACCCTTTCCATCAACCGCATCACCATTGGAAATCCAGACGTCACCACTACGACCTTCGATAACAGTAGCGCTGGTCACCATACTGCGCTTGGACTCGTAAGAGCGCGTCGGGAGAGCCAACGTAGCCGGCACTGGCAACCCAAGGTCTGGAAAAAGTTCTGTCGAAGCATCGAAGAGGCCGGTAGGAATGGGGAACGAGCATTTCAACCACACGTTGAGAGCGAGTATAGGAGAAGACAGTGTGACCGAGAGTGTAAAAAAAATGCTGACAAACAGGGGGCAAGGAAGATTCTGAGAAATCATCACGAGATAGGGCAAAGAAAACATCTATAGTAATAGTGAGATTTGGTTGCAAGCTGACAACTATCGATGTCACTCACGTATGGTACCAGGATAAGCAAAAACCAACCCACAGTGCCAGTGAAAGAGATATCCAGTGTCATAACCCGCGAGCCCATCCCAGGGGTGACCCCCTTCTCGGCCTGACTAGGAGTGAAACTATAATCTCCCAATACCTGTGTACTGCCTAAAGCCGATGTGTTAGAGCGAGATAGCATTTTCGAAGGCGTGACGCAGTCCCGTGTGCTAGGAGCATAGAGGGACGGCGCGTTGTGCGTTGGAGGGTATGACCAGGCAGATATTGTGGTGTGGGCGCCATCGGTCGAAGTCAGCCATGAAGTTTGAGATCCCAAACGAGGACGAGGGATGTCTCTCTGGAACTGGTCTGGATCTGCCAATGAGGATATGCCCTGACTGTAAGGTGAAGGCAAGGGAGGAACGGGTCGGCCGTAGCCAGTGACTGATTGATTCGCAGAGTGATGGGCAGAGAACGACCAAGCCGACACAGAATAACGACGGGAATCGGAACTCGAGTTGGAAGAAATACAAGAACCACCCTCGCGTAACGCATCGATGTCTTCGGTAGCAAAGGATGGACGTGGCTTCTCGAGCATCTTGCTAACCGGTGGCCAAGGATCTACCTCATTGATCGCATTGAGATTATGCTTAATGATGAACAAAGTGGCAACCAAGCAAGAGAATGCGATCAAGGTGACGGCTGTGATGGTTGAGGTGTAGGCAATGATTCCATAGAATAGACTGTTGACACCCGCTCCGGAAAGAACTCCGGACAAAGCGGTAGACGTAATGGCAAGAACGAGACTTGGTGCCCAAAGGACCCAGTGCTTTCCACCAAAGGAGATGGGTCGGCCAACACGGACGTGGAGAAGGGTGAGCCCGACAACAACCAAAAGAATAGTCTGGCGAATTGTCAGGACTGTCCATAGCCTAACTGACGAGGCCGGGTCTGATGCACTTGCGAAGCCGGAAGGGCCACCTCTAGCTTCATTCACTGCTTGCCAAATAAAAATGGCCAGTGCGACCATGTCCAAACTCGCGAGCCATACATGGGCTTTGTCTGAGGGAGACAAAGTACGATAATTTGGCAACCCAAACTCGGCCTACATATTTGTTAGATATTTGCTAGAATTATGACCGGAGGTGGTGCTCTTTTGAGGACTCACGGGCGAGACGCGTTTACTCAAAGGGGTGGGGTGGGAGGATAGGAATGATAACACGAAGAATCACAAATGCGGAAGAAAAAAACGACAAAAAAAGCGAGGACAAAGACTGGAATAATCGAGTTCATCTTGGTGGTGTTTAGCAAATCTTGAGAGAGTGTGAGCTGCGTAAAAGCGTAAACGGCATAAGGCCTTCGTTAGACAACGAAAGACGGCCAGCTGTGAAGCTGGAGAGAACGAAGAAGGAGCCTGGGGGGTGGGGGTGAAGAAGAAAGCCAAGTTATACTTCGGAACTTGCCCACGGTTGGCTTTAGTTCAGCATGATTACCTGCGCGCCAGGATTTGCTGGTCCAACTCTAGCCTAGACCAGGACCCACAGTGGTGATAACGCACGCGTCAAGATCACGTGTGGACTGATCGGGTACTTGAGGGTACTTATGGTGATCGGCCATCATCGGTGTCCGTCACCGTCGATCACACCGTGGAACGACTTGGGAAAAGACTTCAGCTTCAACGACAGTCCCTGACAACACTCGGTCACGAACCCGTAGTACCAATGCGCTCTCCTTTCTGCTCGAGGACCCACCTTCTGCTAAGCTTAGGGTGAAGCTCTGCTCATACAAGCCTCCTGCGCTGGAATTGCACAACCTGACTGTCGCGAAGTCTCTCACCTTCACAACTTTGAAAGCACAGCAATGAATTTATCCACACGAGCAACGGGCTCTACGGATCTTCTACCATGCTACGTGGGCAATTTGCATGAATACTGCCGGGTAATCGTCCGCCAACAGACTATCTGCCCTCTCGGGCTGATAAATTTAGCAGTCTCTCCTCGTGAAACAATCTTACTATAGGAGCCATCTTCCCATCACCGAGTATGGAACAACAGTCTGTGAGGGAAGAGCGTCCGCGATTCTCCATTTCTGTAAGGGCCCTCACATGGGAGACGAGCACAATGGGTCACATTCTCTATCTCCTTAGAGCATTCCCACTTCTTCTGATGCGATACCTGTATCAAGTTCAAGAAGTAGTAGAACACGCATGATACGAGGACCATTAATACAACACTACCATGCGGATGGCATTGTGATACTTAAAGGTCGTCGTGCTCTGAGAGACACTCAAGTGACCTCTGGGTTTTCAAGGACCCAACATGTTCCGTATCGTGGTCCTCCTCGCCAGTCTCTTGTTTGCAGATGCTGCCCGCGCCATCACAGCCGATGGGCGGCCTCATGGCAATTTCTTCAAACCTCCCGGCGTCCCTCGCATTGAAGCAGACCCCAACCAAGGACCCGTCGTTAGCCGGAACGGCACTCAGCTCCCTCCCTATAATACAACTTTCTTCTTCGACCAGCTCATTGATCACAACAACCCTAGCCTTGGTACTTTCAAACAGAGGTTCTGGCATACATGGGAGTTCTATGAACCCGGTGAGCCTGAATACAACAATGCCGAAATTGCCTTGTATTGACACATTTATAGGCGGTCCAATCATTCTAATGACTCCGGGAGAGATCAACGCGAACGGTATGTATCCAAAAGCATCTTCCAACACCACAACCTCAAATCAATACAGGATATGCGGATGGTTATCTGTCAAATAGGACCATCAATGGACAAATTGGTGAGCATATATGCAGCGTCAACCTGAGCTTCAGCTTATGGTTTCTCTCAGCCCAGCAGCAAAACGGAAGTGCCATCGTATTGGAACACCGTTTCTATGGCCTGAGCAACCCCATTGACAACTTGAAGTCCGAAAGCCTTAAGCTTCACACACTTCAACAAGCCATTGACGACCTTGAATACTTCGCCAAGAACGTCGTGCTTCCTCAGCCCAATGGCGACCAAGTGACACCCGACAAAGCACCGTGGGTTCTCGTCGGGGGTAGCTACTCAGGTGCGTGTGTTGTTGAGATAAGAAGCTCGACTCGATTTAAGCGACGGCAATCAACAGGGGCTTTGACAAGTTGGACAATGGTTAAGTAGGTCGACTCCGTTCTCTCTGCTAAAGTTATGCTCATATGATGCAGCAAACCCGGCCTTTTCGCCGCCGGGTATGCTTCTTCAGGTGTCGTTGAAGCTATCCTGTGAGTTGTAGTGGTTGACTGGCCATTCCACAAAGTGTCTCATGAATGCAGCGATTTCTGGCAATATTTCGAGCCTGAGAGAGAACATATGCCCCAGAACTGCTCAGCCGATGTTCAGGCTGTTATTGCGCACATAGATCAGGTATTCAGCGGCAAAAACACCACTGCGATACAAGCAATCAAGGAAAACTTTGGGTTGGGTGACATGACTCATCTGGATGACGTTGCTGGTGCATGTGAGTGACCAATAAGCTTATTATGCGACGCCTTGGACTTAACCATGGTCTTCAGTGAGGAACAATTTATGGGACTGGCAATCGCTACAGCCCACTTCTGGACCTAAGACTACCTTCTATGCCTTCTGCGACGCGCTCGAAGTCAAGAATGGTGTTAGCGCACCCGCCAAAGGTTGGGGACTTGATCACGCTCTTCAAGCCTGGGGCAATTTCTGGACGCAAGGAGGCTATCTCAAGAGACGTAAGCGATACTTCATTCTCTCAACTTCCCCGCTCATCAACTCTTCTATTTCGAAAGTTTGCGGCGATACCTCAGCCGAGTAAGTCTTCCTAGTTCAAGCTTGCACTTTTGTTTATCTTTTTCTCTTCAGGGAATGTCTTGGAAGTTATGACCCAACTCAAGCATATTACACTGATACCTCTATCGACAACAACAATCGCTCATGGTTCTGGATTGTGTGAGCTGTGAAACGTAGTAACATCACTTGTCAAAGGCTTACCCTACCCCATTCAGATGCAACTTCGTCGGATACCTCCAAGTTAGTCCGATCAACCTGACTTGTAACAGCCTGAGCTGAGCTGATACCGTTGTCAACAGGAGGGTGCTCCGGCCGGCCACCCATCACTTGTCACTCGCCTCGTCCAGCCCGCATACGATCTGGTATGGTTGATTTGTTTATTGAAGCCGTGTTACTGATTATCTGCAGCGACAATGTCAATTCATGTTCCCAGACGCCTTCCCCGAGCCTCCTAAGGTTGATATTCGAGGTACCAACACCAAGTACAAAGGCTGGGACGTCCGCATCAAGAACATCTTCTTCGCGAACGGCATGCGTAAGTGATTGCCTTCGCAGCAATTGAACCAACACTGACATGCACTGACAGGTGACCCCTGGAGAGATGCTACTATCTCTGCAGAAGGCCTGAACGTTGCGAGTACTCCAGAGCAACCCATCCACGTTGGTGATGGGTTCCACTGTTCTGACCTCTCTACTGCTTCAAGCTTGGTTGATCCTACGATTCTTGCTGTTCAGAAGGCAGCGCTCCAGTCGATGGCCACCTGGCTTGCCGCTTGGAAGCCTACTGCTGCCGGTAACGGAGGGAGACAACCTGCTCCTGGGCCAGCAGGCTCCATTCCTCAAGGACGACCTGCTGCTGCCCCTGTTAAGCCTCTTAGCGCTTGGAACAAGGGAGCTGGTACTGCTTGAAATTGTTGTGTGTGGTAAATGTAGTAAACTTTATTTACGCTTCATATTGGTCAATAGGCCAACAGTCTTGTTTCAGATTCCGAGTTTTCATGAAACCAGATCAAATGAAGTTCAATCGCTTGTACAACTGCACCATTCGCACCTTGAGAAACCGTACGAGGTGGCAAACGCTCGCAGCTCCTTTCGACGTCAGTCTAGTGTCATAAATCATTTCTCAAGTTAATTTAAGTCAGAAGCCAGGCCTAACCTCACAGGTTGAGAACGGCACCACACCACCATCTTGGGTTCCCACAGCCCCAAAACCAATTGCTAAACTTGCATGCTCCGGAGTCTAAGCTTCGCATCTCCGTCTGACCAAGCAAGTAGGCGATTCAGGCTAATTGATTTATGCGCCTTCGATTGTAAATTACGTCTTGTATGAGCGATATAAAGCCTCAATACTGTGGACGTCACGATCAGAACTCGCAACCATGACCATACCTGACGTCCCTGTGTATAATCATGCTCCTGTTACTAAAGAGGACTGTAGGTTCCGTATATCATACTATAGAAAATCTGTGCGTGCTGAATATATTTGTGTGGATTTGATTCCGTACAGTGGACTGGGCAGATCTAGCGACGATTGATATGTCTAATGCAGATACCTTTGAAGGAAGACAAGCACTCGTTAAACAGGTTCACGATGCTCTGAAGAATGAAGGGTTCCTCTACGTTGTAAATCATGGATTAACACAGGAGCAAGTTAGGGGATACCTTTCTCATCCTGCATTTCTGGAAGCTAATGAGAGATGGAGACTGAAAGAATGTTTAATCTGTCAGATTATGCTGTTGAAAATGTCACAGAGGAAGAGAAGTCTCGCTATGTAAGCAAAATACGAGAGGAAGGTACTTATAATGGCTATAAGCCACGCAAACTTTGGGTGAGTATACACTGTGTTATTTCACTCCGACATTGTACTATGGGAATAATAAAACTGCTATCAGCATATTTCCAACGGTGTCCATGACGAGATCGAACAATATAATAGTCCGTCAATCTCTCAAGTTTCGATCTCACTAATAAACAATTCAATCCTGCAGTGAATTTCCGCGATATTCTTACTAAAGAACACCCGCAACCTTTACGGCCTTTCGTATCTGAAATCGATGCCTTTATGAAAGAAGCTCATTCCCGGATCTTCAACAACTTGATGCGGTGAGTAGTCATTTATACGGTTGTTCCTGGTCAGTCTCATTGTGCGAGACTATATAGCATTATTGCTATGTCGCTCGGTTTGGACGAAGAGCACTTCATCAAGATGCACGATCATTCAGCTCACGCTGAAACCTTCTGTCAGTAATAGTTCTAGTTCGATCATTGGGTAAATACTGACTAGGTCCATATTGGAAGTACGTTTTGTTAAATAGTGAGTGGATTCGTCACAAACTGCCTTGGCCTATTAACCTGACAATAACAGTTTCCCTCATTCCGAAGACGATGAAGAGAAAAGTCAAAACGTTTGGCTGAAGGGGCACACAGGTATTTCTAGTACACTTCGTGGTCCAATATTGCCATACTGAACTTTCTGGACATCGCACCCTTGTCCCGGCAGACGCGAATTCGCTGACGCTATTGTTCAGTCAGCCTGTCTCCGCGCTGCAAGTCATGACAAAGGACGGGAAATGGAAATGGGTCAAACACGTGGAAAATGCCATCGTCAGTTGGATCCCACTACCAAACGACCAAGAATTCACTCTTGATAAAATAGGTCGTAAACATCGGGGACTCGATGGAGTTCTTCACTGGAAGATACTATCAAGCCACAATCCATAGAGTTCGCCAGCCGCCTGCAGATCAGAGGGGCTTTTCTCGCGTCGGGCTCATCTACTTTGTTATGCCTCACGACGAGGAAGATCTGCATCCCGTAGTTGAGAGTCCTCTAGTCAAGCAAATGGACTTGACGAAGATGAGATTTATCGGAGGAAAAGTGCCGCGCATGGAAGAGTATCGTAGGACCCGGATCGCGGGTTATGGTAATACGCAACCTAAGAGGGCTGGAGCACGAGAGGATATTGAGGAAGAGGATTTCGGAGGTGTTGTTGTTCAGCATTATAATTAAATGCTCTTAAGCGACTCGAGTAGCTTCATTGGGATCAGAATGGAAATATGCGATTATTCCGTCTTCATAATTCTGACATGCTTGAATGCCTCGGGATAGTCCTAAATGGCTCCAATTTATTGATGTTAGTGGAAATAAGCTCTATACCTTTGCGTTGGTATCCCGGCGTTGGAATAGGAAGGGGCAGAGCAGCGATCGATAGGTCTAGTAAAGATACCGTGAAAGGAAGAAGAATTACACAGGTTCACGATGCTTCGAGCAACGAGGGATTTCTTGATATCGCTAACCATGGGTTGACACCAGACCAGATGAGATGAAACGTCCCTTCCTTCTTTTATAATAACGACGAAAGCTGACAAGCAAACAGAAAAAAACAGCAAGGATGTTCGACATCGCAAGGTTCGCAGCTGGGAATGGTGCAGATGACTCGCAGGCATAGGTGATTCAATGGTGTTCTTTTCTGAAGGATACTACCAAGCGACAATCTATAGAGTCCGATAGCTGCCAGGGGATCACGGGGTTCACCCGAGTTAGTAGCTGTAATCTATTTATCTCGCCTCATGACGAGGTGTATCTGCGCCCTGTCGCGGAAAGCTCCCGATGAGACCTCTAGAAGGAGAAAATGTGCCACGTATGGAGGAATATCCCTGGAGTCGGGTGCAGCATAAGAGGGCCGTATCGCAAGGAGGTGCCGTTGTTCGGGACTCTGATCATGTCTTGAGGCAGTTCCCTGAGCCGTCGATGAGAAGTTAAACTTCTATCGCATGTTCTTACCGGTGGTTTGAGGTAGTCACCGATATTTTGGCACCAAGTTTTGAGGAGGATCCCAATATAATACGCGTACAATTTAAGATGATAAAAGTGAGCGACGCGTGTCATTCCTATCAAGGCTAAGAACAAGAAAGCAGGAGGTGAAGCGCTGATGATGATCACGAAAATACAGTGCCGTGGCAATAGATTCCCATTCTCGGATCACCAACCCAAATCCAAGTCGCGACGTGCTTGGAGGTAGAATACCCTTTGCATACCCCTTTCTTCTCTCATGGAAAACTCGCGCTCATCAAGCCCGGAAGCACCTCCTGAGAATCTCTGGTCCTCAATCCTTGACTCTGTATCTTCCTCACGTTCTCTACCCTCAAAGCAAATTCTCCTCCTCGGTCAACCGTCGACAGGAAAGTCGACTATAGCAGCTTCTTTACTCCAGAGAGCGGCTCCCACTTCTGAAGAAAACAAGGAAGATCAACGGATAGACTTTGCCTTGGGCTACGAATTTGCTGACGTTCGAGATGATGGAGATGAGGGTATGTTTAGCGAAACGTAACGTCTACATGCCAAAGACTGAGGGCGTGGATTCAGATACACTAGCGCGGCTGTCTGTAATTACCGTTCCATCGTCAAATTCTGCTTACACGGCGCTGTTACCGCACTTTTTGCCACCAAGGACATCGTTGCCTCATACGCTGGTGATGATTGTGCTCGACTGGACGCGACCATGGTCTTTTGTGGAGGAGCTGCAGACGTGGTTGCAATGGGTGGAGCGATGGGTGAAAGGAGATGGTTCTAGAGAACTTGAGGTTATCCGTGAAGAATGTCGGGAAAGACGTAAGGAATTCTCCGTTTGGATTTCGGATTGTAGCTGATTTGTTCTCAGTACAGTCCCATCTACAACATTACTCTGAACCATCAACGGATACTGATACTCTACCTGCCTCGAGCTCTGCCTTGAATAACACGATATTACCCCTTGGGTCTGGTACCCTGACCCATAATACTGCTGGAGTGCCGATTGTTGTAGTGTGCAGTAAAGCAGACTTGATTGATGAGGAAATCGATACAGTCGCTGCTGCAACTGGTATGGGTGGTATGGTAAAAGGCAAAGGCGGCGAATGGGAAGAGCGGACGGACGGTGTGATGCAGGTTCTTCGAACGATCTGCCTGAAATGTAAGCCGGTCAATGTTCTGGCTATTCGGGTCGTCATCTTAGTTGCAATCGACAGATGGAGCATCGTTATTCTATACCACACCACAGCCCGCTACCCTCCAAGTCCTACGACAACACGCCCTCCACCTACTCTTCATGCCACCTCCGCCTTCTCCAACAATGGGTGGAGGATCAGACGCTCCTGCACCAGTAAGGAATCCCTTCCCTTTCCAACATAAGCCCAACACGCTAGATCGTGATCGCATTGTGGTACCGGCCGGCTGGGATAGCTGGGGAAAGATTTCCGTGCTCCGAGAGGGCTTTGACGCGAAATCTTGGGGCGAGGCTTGGGAACGCGATCTCGAAGAGGCAGACGGTCATGGCAGCGGAGAAGCAGGAGCCAAGAAACTTTTCGCTATGCTTGTGCCAGACCAGGGAGAAAGAGTGAGTTTTTCAACCTGGCGGCTCAGATTATTGCTCATGTGCCATTTATAGCCACATCTTCTTCCACCCATCAATAACCCAATGCCAGAACAAACGTTCCTTCTCAAGCATTACGACGAGAACTCAAAGAAAGCCGACAGAGATCCTCGTGCTTCTTTCCGTAACCCAACTGATTTGACCACGGGTGCCCCGGCGGGTATTGTTGGACCTCTCGGCAGTAGCAGTTTCAACATGCCCAATGTCGAGCGAGTTCTCAACGAAATGGAGAACTCAACGATATCACCTTCGACTTCTGGCAATCCTACTGTCGATCCTCGGAAATTTCCCAATCGACCTCCAGGAGGACGACCAGGTGGACTTGCGGCACTCAACCCTGCGAATCCGGCTCCGGGAAGTCGGCCTCCACCATCTGCGAATGCAGGGTCTAGTACAAGTCCTACAAGTGGTCCACAGCCTCAACACGAGGTATTGCACAATTTCTTCCAGAGCTTGTTAAGCTCTAGGGACCGGGCCGGGGGGAGGGATCGGAATGCTGCTGGGGCTGCGAATGCTCCACAGCCTCCTGCGAAGACCAACGGACAGACGGAGGATACAAATACGTAGATTCTTTCCGGTGTTCTGATTTCGTGATACTACTTTGTTATAATTTGTCACTTTGATTCTGGATTCTGATGCATCCGGTCCCAGAGTAAGTTGACGTCTGAGATATTCTGGTCAGCGGACATAAGAGTTTCCTGGATCTCAGACAGAGCAGACAAGTTTCTCGGACTTTGAGTAGGTGTCCGGAGCACTTTCGCTTTCCTAATAAGCCAACTAACAGCCGACTCCGAACTTCGAAGGCGCGGCCTTCATAGCCCCAAGCGTTGTTGACAATTATTTGGTTCAGTGGCAATTCTTTCCTTCGTCTACCACCACCACCACTCGCGACACCTACGATCCAGCCCCTGTCTCCTTCACCTCCATTCTTTGTAATCTACGCAAAATCCATTCTTGTTTCTATTTAATACACTTCTTGAGTTTCAAACATGGGCAAATGGTATGTCGTTATTTCTGAGCTGTTGTTGATTCACGCTCCTGACTGTTCTCACGTTCACAACAAGGACTCCTAACTATACCGACAACGTGCTGAATTGCAAATTCTCGGCTCTAATGTTTGTTGTTTGCCTGACGTACGCGGTCGATTACGGCTGAGACTGATGGGCTGGAAAATGTAGAACGGGCGCCATTAATCGTGCGGCGGTCGAAAAAGAAGCTACGATAACATATGAGGAGTTTGTGAATGAGCTGGATACTGGAGATTCGTTCACGACGTCGTTAGTTGACATTCTGGTCAAGGTGCGTTTGTCTGTTTGTCTGTACCACAAGCGCTAGATCCTCACTCCTGAAATTTCAGGAACTTGCTGAACGACATACACGTCCCTTCCAAAATGACGAGCGAAGGATGATTGCACCACGTACCGCAGAACGTCTAATATCACTGGCGAACCCAAGACAAGTTTATCGAGGCGAGAGACCGGGGAACCGTAACCATGCGGGTCGCAGAACTTACAACCTCGCTGAATTCATGAACCTTCCTACAACAGAGGATATGGAAGATGAAGAAAATGATCTCGGAAGTTTCTGGGATTCTGCAACAAATCCTGCAGAGGGTGCAAGGTTCAATTCAGATCTCTTTGATGCCTATGGTCCACATGGTTGGGCATCTATTTCTCGGAGATTGGGAACTACGCCTTCCCCACCACTTGATGATGAACCTGTATGGCGACCCCATGGCCCGCTAAGCAGTACTGGTCGCACTTCGACCTGGACGACAATCCCTACGAATAGCAACTCCGCCACCGCTCTCGCGAGACATGCGTCTATTCGTCGACCTACACGCCGGATGGTCGACTTTAACGACTGGACAGCACGTAGGCGCTCGGCTATCCGGGATACAGTCGGGAGCCACGGTGAAGGTTCAGAAAGTTCCTCACCCTATGCATTAGTAGGCAGTGGTGACTCCTCACAAACTGTTCGAAGATTCTTCCCTACCAATCCTCGTCGTACGGGTCGTGTATCCGATCGACTTGAGGAGCGCCAGGTAGACGAGGAGGGTAGACTAAATCCCGTTGGTGTTTCTATGGACCGAGAATGGTCGCCTTCCATTGTTATGAGGACAGGGGATGCGCACTCGAGTTCTGGTAGTAGCAGTACGCTGTCAGAAGACAGACCATTGCCAAGGCTGAGGCGTGGTGGTGTGCGTCCTCCTGAAACTCTGTATAGCCGGTATTCTTGGTCTACGCCAAGATTCCCCATCGAACCATCGAGGACAAGGTCGCCTTCGCTAACTCCGACGGAGCCTGCTCGTCCGGTGTCTCCTCCACAGGCTCGAGAGGAAGTGGCAGTCTTGTCGAGTGAACCTGTTGTTGGATACCCTACCCCCGGTTCATTGGAAAATGAACCTGCTTCGGTGTAAAAACCCCCGCCTTTTCGCCTTTTGTTCTTCCTTCACCGTTGTTCTCTGCTATGCATTGTCCTTTTTCTCATTGCTCCACTTTCCGGCGAAAAAAATAATCATGGTTTTTGTTTGTATTATGACCGTTGAACGGACTGGGTTTCCTTTGTTTCGCGCTTTTCGACGATTGTATTTGTTATAAAAAAACTTGATGATGGCCTATTTCCATGTATACCGTCCTGTTATACGTATCTACCAAAAAATGTCTAGACGGATCTTGTCTTTTCTCGCGTTGCCGATACATAGTGCCTGATTTTCAGCCGCTTAGCGTCCACAGACTTGCCACAAAGCGATTGCCGAGTTTGAAAGGGTGGATGGAGAACACAGCCACAAATCATCTCTTTCACTTGCACCTCTACCTCCTCCTTCAGCTCATTACTATTTGCCACTCACCATCACAATGGCTGAAGCTCCGCCTATCATCAAGAGACGTTCTCGCCCTCAACAGCGCGTCCGAGAAATCTCAATAGAAAGAGAAGAAGAATCAGAGCCCACACCCGAAAATGACGAAGAAGCAGGCTTACCGTATGTCCACTCTCACTCTAATCTTGAGAAGGAAAATATGATATGAACAACTGTTAGAATTGCAGAACTTATTGAATTGAGAAAGCTGCGACGATCAAGACAGGGTATTGATGTAGCCAAGTTGAACAAGGGGGATGCTAAGCGGAGGAGAAAGCGGGCGCGGGAGGGTGAAGAAGGGGAGGGAGAGGGGGAGGGAGAGCCAGAGGAGGAAGCTGTGAAGCCTGGGTTGAGGAAGGGTGCTGCTGTGGATGAAGACGAGTATGTCGTTGTCTACTTTGGTATTTGAAAGGCTTCTTTGCTAACGGATGAAGCGAGGAAGCAAATAAGGAGGCTAGGGCCAGGAGGGTAGTACGGGCGAATAACTTTACGCAGCAAACGAATGTCATGGATGTGGATAAGCATATGTGCGTATATTTGATTGCCTGTCATTGTGTTTTTGACTGATTGGTTTTGACTGGTTCTTAGGATGGCTTATATTGAGGAGAACCTCAAAGTTCGAAGTCGACCTAGAGAGGAGGATGGGAAGGATGCAGGTCCTCTCGACCCTCATGAAGCGCTATATCGCATTGTGGACAAGTTTAGGATGAACAAGGAAGCCAAGGCGAATGGTGAAGAGGGGAGTGTAACGAATAGTCTGACAATGTTGACTGCAATTCCTGAGGTTGACCTTGGATTAGAGTGAGTATCACTAATCTTCGCTGTGTGTTACTTTAAGTTGACTTTATTCTGTAGCAATCGCCTGAGGAATATTGAAGAGACTGAGAAGGCGAAGAGAAATGTGGACGAAAATAGGCAGCAGAGGAAGAAAGCCAAGACAGACGATGAGGAGCATTTGGTCGCTCAGCGATGTGCGTATGCTTTCCAGTACTTCAATGGCGTGCTAAACCAAACCTATAGTCTATCGACCTGGTTACCGAGCCAAGTCTGATGCTGATATTCTTCGCGATGCGAAACTGGAGGCCATGGGGCTGCCTCCGCAGGAAGACTCGCCGCGTCGGTCGAATCACGACCGCAACCAGATGGCGACTGATGAGATGGTGCGTTGCAATCCATGTGTTTCCTACGTCTTAATTAATTACCGTTGGCATCAGGTCATGGAAAGGTTCAAAAAGCACGTTCGCATGGGCTAGAAGGCAGTCCATCACGATTCCGGCGCTGGAAGGCGTTGTTGCGGGAGTTGTGATTGATTGAGACGTATTCTGCCGTATTGTATACACGCGCGATTGTTATGATCTTCCGAAATGATAATTATAGTACAATCCATGAATACCTTCAAGGACGCCACACGTGTATGTCATCGAAGAAGACGTTTGTACGCTTTACATGCGTCGGGATTCTTCATATGGCGATTCATGGAGTCTCGACGAGAGAACGAGTCCCCGCATCTCTCGCACACCCACATGGGCTGCGGTTCCGTTTCCGTCGTGCTCCCGAGCCCGCCTCTGCAGCTCGTCGACTCCTCCATGTGCCGCTTCCGATCGTGACTGCGCCCAAACTGCTTATCACAGCGAAGGCACGGGTACCTCTTGTGTCCTTGCTCGTCAACGACGTAAGTTTGCAGTAGCGGGGTATGGATATCTGAATCCAGGTTTTGTGAATTTTGTCGCGATGACATGGCAGAGGGAGAAGTCGAGGTGGACGCTCTCCTCCGACTGTTACTGGGTGAAGACTTGGATGCCTTCCCCAGCAATGACTTTTTAGATGGATCGAGTGGAGGGACCCTTAGGTATATTCGACTGGGCCCCGCAGAAGGCTGCGGAGGTGGGGAGATGGGCTCTGGCGTAGGGGTGGCTGAATCTGACTCATCGTCGTCCTCGAAATGATGATCGTAAAAATCCTCGACGGGTGAAGCCGTCTCGGAGGAATGGGGTGGGGAATTGGGGGCACTCGACTCATCCTCCTCCAGCTCCTCCTCTGACTCGGTCGCGGTCTGGTAGATCGGAGAGTTAGGCTGGAGAGTGCTTCGTATTCCAGATTCCGGTGCCGGACTGTATGTCTGAGAGACATTGAGAAGCTGATGTCGACTGTGACTAACAGAGTCGCGTACCACACGCCACATCGGTTGTGCAGGGGGCATCTGGTCGCGGGATGGGTGGTTTGGATAGAAATTGTGGACGATGCGCGTGGTAAGGGGATGTGGATGTCGTACGAGGGACCTGGAAGGGTGGCGCTGATGTTTGGATGAAAAACAGCGGTTCGGGAATCAGATAGTCCTGCCTCTCCTTGTGCGTCGTGAGGGAGAAATTTATAGCCCAATATACCTGAACAGCACGTTGTCCTGTATTGTCTCCAAAACCGGACGCCTGGATCCCAGGTTTTTTGTTAGAAACACGAGGCGAAGCTGTTCAGGTCGCTGTGGTGTTTAGATAGTTTGTAGAATGTTGTCGAGGTTGAAGAAGTAACATGTGGAGACTGTGCTCTTGTACTGAATTACGGCCCCTTTATGTCTTTTGATTGTCACGACGCCACACCGTTCCGCCGACAGCTCTTTGATTGAACCCGATTGGCCCAGAGCGCCTATAATCCTGCCTCGTGTAGGCCGTCCAGCGTGCCATGCGCATTCCTGATTGATGGCTTGTCTCTAACCGTCCACAGTCTGCTCACCGTCGTCAAGTTCTTCTGATGCAACATCCGTAAAGGACAAAAGCCTTGACGCAGGCACAGTCCGCATCCGCTCATTGGGTGTCTACCTGCCTTTTTATTCCACAAATACAAGCGGAGACAAGTACACCGGGACCAATAGAATACCACTAACGCCAAGCAATTTCCGAGTACAGTACTTAAATCCAGCGGCAGCGGTATTAAATGAGAGTTACTTCTGGGCACTTTTGACGAGTGGAGCCTTTTACCACACCTCCCCTTCTCCTCCACCAAGCTCTTCTCCTCTCATTTGCATTTAGACATACGTTTCATCAAACACGCTCTCCGCCGAAATCCAGCGATGCGCGCGCGGCGTGTACCCCGGACTCCGGAGCTGGGGAGGTGATAATGAGGAGCTTGGATCATCACGGTGAGAATGAAGCCACTTTGCAGTCTCGAGGTCGCAACTGCACCAGGTTCACATGGGTTTATCAGTTAATTTTATTTGATGGCATGACCAGATGACGTAGAATTCACTGTCCATCTACACCTGTAGTTGTCAGCCACGTACATACCTCTTTGTGCGTGGTGCTATCGAGCCTTGCAGAGCCTCGACGCCACCTTTTTTTGGCCAGGCCAGAGACGCTGCTTGAATCGCATTGTCAGCTCTTCACTCAAGCAGGTGTCGATGCTGTGGGGTCGACATGTACACGAGGTGGCTCGTGATCACGGCACTTTAACTATTGCAAGAACACCGTCGGCTTAAGAATTCGGTACTCCAACATCAATGGAAATAGCTCGAGTGGCAGACGCAATTGATTATTGCCCGGGTATTCCTACCGCTGTTGACCTTATTAGTCCTCGTAGCGGTTAGCCCAGGCAAAATAAGAACTGAAGGGATCAGCTCGGCAGGAAGTCGATCAAAGTTCCGATCCTCAGGTAGTCGTTCAAAAAACCGTTTGATTGCCCCCAATACCTTACTAGGCCTAGTATCATCCGCCCAACTGTGGAGTTGTGCCACACGCAAATTGAGCCCGGAAGTTTGAAGGCCGAGGTCGATACTAGGACTCTCAAAGCCCAGTCGACAGTTGAGATTGTGTTTGGCGTATTCGGCGTGAATTTCGTCCATTCATGAGCACATATAAGCAAGTGAATGGCACCGCCGACAGACCTGTCAAAACTCAAATTTCAAAGCTCGTCCGTGATAATGTAGGGAATGCTTGGCGGCTACGCGAGGGAAGCGCTTATTTGTGATATCTAGCTTACACTCTATTTTTAGTAGGACGGACCTCTCTCGTCTCGTACCGCCACCATCGCGTCTCACTTTCGTCTACCTACGCGTTTTCAGTTATCGATTGATATCTACTGGTACTTACGACTCACTGCCCGGCCAACTTGAACGCCTATAATACAACGACAGAGGAGCGGGGAGGAATATATCTATAAGGAGTTTATCTCGGAAAAAAAGAGCCCGACATTTCGAGCCACTTCATGAGATTGCCCAGGGTCAAGGAAAAAAGAGGGAGCAATATTTGCTAGAGCCACAAGCGGGTCAAACGCTCATTGAAGGTGCCAGTCAGGTAATGCGCGGGATGCAATCTGCATAACGTGAATGCTTCGGACTGTTCCGATTCCAAAAGTGACGGCGCCTAATTGTAACGTAGTCGATTGTCAATTGATCCAGGGCTGTTCGCTCACCGTCACTGAGCCTACTTGCGATCGTGTCAGTCAGTCCATAGGACGCTCAGGTGGGACATCCAGGTTAATTTGAAGCTAGAAGCTGGCGTGACATAGAGGGCGGGTACACCGTCAAATCGGCTTCACTCGTCGTCCTCAGACCTTCTCCAACCACTGTACCCGTGATCGCTCTTCAAACATGGAATGCGACTCGCTACTGAGTAAACCCTCAGGTCTTCGAGAAAATCAGTCGTTGAGATGATAGTCTGACGATCGTGGTGAACGCTTTCCTTGAATTAAGAACTTAATACCGGCAGCAGCGGAAGCAAAAGAGTCTCCTGGACCCTGATGATTACTATCGCGAGGACTACTCTACTGCAATTAACATTATGAACAATAAATTAATCCAATAGGATGCACGTCTACTCCTCGGATTCCTACTTTTCAGTGGTGGGTTTGAGTTTTCTTGCTGTGCAAGAATTCTCCAAATGGCGCTTGACTGCATCGCTCCGTGACAATAGCTTGCCGCAATCCTGGCACGTAGGCTTGTTCTCCGAATTAGCAAGGGCTTTACATGACTCCCTTTGGTGCCGCCTTAGATCGGATATTCTTGTGAAAGTTTGTGTCCCCTCCACGAGATCCTTGCAAGCAGTGCAAGAGTAAAGAGGCCGGGTTCGGCTACTAGTATCTTTGGACTTGCCCCTGCCAGATTTGTCCGGAGTGTATTCTGAATCAGCGTTCTTTGTAGCGTTCTTCCTGCGTCGAGGTGGTGCCCGCTTGGCCTGAATTGGGGATGATCGGGATTGGGCTTTCCTCCGTTTCTCCTGCAGTTTCTCTTTTGTCGGGTTGAATTGAGATGCTGGCTCTTCAAAGCCGTATTCTTCTTCGCTTGATGACTCGAAAACTTCGTGGTCCTCGGCGAAGGACGGTAGATAGCAAGCGGGCAACGGCAATGAAGATGTCGATGCGCGCGTAGAAGTTATCTCGAGTGGATTGCAATATAGACTTGATGATGTAGTAGTAGGCAATGCCAGCAGCGACCCAGGAGCCGAAATACCCTCCTCGTACGGCTCCATTGACAGTTCCGAACTAGCGCTCGAAGAAGGACTCGAACAGAGAGAGGGAATATCCGAGGCAAGGGAAACGGGGGTTGATTGAGCTGATGTATTCGACGCGAAGTCTGGTACGGACTCGGGGACGGGAGGTTCGAGCAAGTGCGCCGGAGAACAATGCTGTTCAGCACCAAAAAAGAGCATAGATTCTTCGGCGCCATTATTGAGGTATAGCTGGTGGGACGAAATGATATTCAAGATATCCAAGGAGCGTAGACCAAAGGAATCGGTTTCGGAAGGCAAAGGCACCAAATTCGACTGCAGAGGTTGGGAGAAGTCGTCCATAAGACTAAGAATAGCTGAGCATTGGGGACCTGTATAACGGCTTTGGTGCTTACCTGGCACTGGCCAGCGGCGGCCAGTATTCTCTCCACTTCTGTTCCTCTGTGTTGGACTCGTCATCGGCTAGGTATAGGTTGAAGTCGATGATTTGGTCGAGAGATGTTCCAGAGCCCTGCATTTTGTTATTGGGGATTGGGGATGGGTCAAGGGCAGGGAGTTGAAGCTGTAAAAGCTGGACGACTGGGGTGTAACAATTAATAAAGACACTAAAAACCTGGCTTGCACTTAATATATAGGTGAGGTTTAGTGCCATCAAGGCTTGTGACCGGTTCGGTCGAAGCATCGCATAGTTGAACTTGACAATTCGCAGACAATTCGAACAGCATTCTCTTTTCGGACGTGAAATTTCACAAGGTCTTGACAACACTCGTTGTTCCGCATTTGGTATTCGCCTCCCGACCCGCCCTCGACACAATAAACTATCCGAATTTTGTTCAATACCGTTGCTGAGGGCTCTCATGCCTTTGTTGTTGACTTTTGCTTTGTGGGTCGCCGGTCGTAGATCGCTCCTCAGATTTGGCCTAGGTAGCGGTTGACTCAAGCCGTCCAGTTATTCACCACTCGCCCAAAGGGCTTGGCTCCTGGACGCCAATTGCCTCGTGGATCACGAATAAACAGGCGACGAGTCCTAACTAGCGTGCCAGAAAACACAGAGACGACCGTAAAGGGATCTTATTA